>JAQRFW010000094.1:0-23318 GCA_039762375.1 Keqinozyma sinolaborantium
CCCCACATCCACCCCCCCGCCCCGCGGCCCCCGGCCCCGCCGCCCCCGGGGGCCCGCCGGGGGGGGGGGCGCCCGTTCCTCGCGGCGTCGCGGTCGCCGTCGCCCCGCAAGTCGTACGGCCGCAGCCCGTCGCTCGTCTACGGCTTCGACAACGACGCCAGCGAGGTCTACGACGACGAGGACACCGACGTCGAGTTCGTCACGCCGTCCAAGTCCATCCGGCCCATCGACACCCTGTATTTCGACGAGCCCGACTACTCGTACGCCGACGAGCTCGAGCACCACGACGAGCTCGAGGACCCGGACGCCTCCAACGTCTTCGACTACTCGATGCTCCCGGAGCTCCCGCTCTCGGCGACGCCCACCAACGGCTCGTCGTCGCCCACCAAGCGCGTGGCGCTCAACTCGGCCATCTCGTTTCTCAAGCGGGAAAACGACTTTGAGCTCTCCAAGCGCCTCAGCGCCTCGTCCAAGCGCAAGAGCGACTTGCCGCCGGTCCCGCTCGACCTCCCGCGGCTCCCGTTCAGCTCGTCGTCCTTGATCTCGCGCCATTTTTTGGCGTTGGACCGGGCCTGGTCCCTCGCCAGCATCTTCAAATGGTGCTTGCAGCTCAAGACGTGGCTCCACGACTCGTTCATCCTGCGCAAGGAGTACAAAAAGGCCCTCGTAAAGCTCCTCGTCTACCACAAACGTGACATTCCGCTCGACACAATCGGCCAAAATGTCGATGAAATCATCGACAGTTTTTTAAACATGGGCGCCATCACTTTCGACTACGGTACCACCCCCAAAGACGACGGCGACAAGCCCTTGCCCGTGCCGGGCGAAATCAAGTCCAATGGCCGGGCCTCCAAAACAAACCCGGGCGTCATTTTCAACGAGAATGCTGACGTAGGCGGTGTGTTGGTGGAATTGACTGACTGTTTCTCCAACGACAAAGACCACAGCCGCTGCGGCCCCGCTTCCGAAGTCATCAAGATGCGGTGTTTGTCGTCCCAGTGCTATTTGAACCGGATTATTGACTACGAGAATCAGTTCAAAAATACCGATATTAACGATATCGTCTTGGGCCATGATTGGGCGTCTCACTGGAAACTCACGGCCGATGAGCTCAAGAAGATGGAGGGGTCCATGGCCAAGCGCCAGTCGCTCTTGTTTGATCTTTTGCGGTACGAGCAGACGTTCATTCAGAGGTCCAAATGCTTTATCGAGGTGGTTGGTCCCGAATTCGTGAAAACTTGTCGTATAGTTGTTGGCCTGGACTTGCTTCTGGTCAACAAATTCGATGAGGACATCATCGAGCCTGCCAAGGACTTGAGCCAGATCCACCAAAAGAGTCTCTTTGAGCCGCTACTCAAGGTGTTGATTTCCAACGGGAAATTCATCAAGGATATCGGCGACATCGCCAGCATTTACTACAACTGGTCGCAGATCGCCAAGCCCGCGCTTCTCAAGTACATGGCGGTGGTGCCGGTGATCGAAGAATTGCTTAGAATCCCAACTATCAAGCAATGGGTCGACATCAATGTCAGTAATATGCCTCGCGTGAAAGAACTAAAAGTCAATGGTCCGTTGTTGTTGTTGAGTGTGTTCAACTCCCGGTACCAGCAGATCCCGCTCCAGTTGTCGGATATTCAAAAATTGTTTGATGAGCATGATACCGAGTACACCTCGATCAGCAAGGCCATTGACGGAGTCAAGAAAACCGGTACGAAAGTCAACGAGATGAAGGCCCACGCGGACAATATCCACTTGTTGAAGCGGATCCAGAAGCAGCTCACTTGGAAGAGCAGCATTAATCAGCCTACAATT
This sequence comes from Keqinozyma sinolaborantium, assembly GCA_039762375.1. Taxonomy (NCBI): domain Eukaryota; kingdom Fungi; phylum Ascomycota; class Pichiomycetes; order Serinales; family Debaryomycetaceae; genus Keqinozyma; species Keqinozyma sinolaborantium. Next base: position 1,813 of record JAQRFW010000094.1, read on the forward strand.
AATTTGAGCTCAGAAAACCGCAAGTTTTTCTATAGAGGTGATTTGGCTCGCAAGGGTGATTTGAAGATCAACTCGGTGGTCAACCATGTGATACTTCTAGACAATTACATGTTTATTACCGACAAGGTGAAAAACAGCAAGGGCGTCATCTACAATTATAAAGTGGTTGAAACTCCCATTCCCATCGAATTTCTTTTGGTGGAAATAAAAGAAAAGGAGACTCCCTCTATTGAGTTGAACAACATCACCAAAAACTTAACTCAGCTGCCCCAGCAATTGAACCCTGCTGCCGGTCCCGAGGAGGACCCGTCGACTTATCCGTTTAAAGTGAGGTTTGCGGGACACGGCAAAAGTAATACCTACGTTTTCTCTACCAAAAGTGAGAAGGAGAGATCCATCTGGATTGATAACATTATGAAAGCTAGAAGTAATCTATGCTCCCGATTGTCTAAGTTAGAACCTTACACAATCAAATTAATTTCTAATACTTGTTTTGCATATGAGTTGGCCAACAAAATCACCAAATTACAGGTGTGTGCCCAACATGACCCCATTGAGCTGATCTCGAGTGAAGCTCTTAAGAAGCTCACCGACTTGGGTTACGATGGTGACATCTACAACTTCTACAACTCGAGTCAACATGTGATTTTCAGCTCAGTGCTCTCGTCGGCCAAATTCAAATTTAACAACACCGATTTCGTTTTTGTTGGTTTGGGAGCTGGCGTCTACTGCACGGACATGAGTCATGAATGGAAGAGAATTGCTTCCATCTCAGACACTGTCAAAATCTCTGTGTTGGCGGAGATAAATTTGGTGTTGATGCTTAGTGGCGGAACCTTGAGGTATTTCCCGTTAAACATATTGATCGGATACTACTACGGTAAACGCGACACCATCAGTAGCGTCGAGCTTGCTAACGATTCTATCTCTTTATATGAGATTGGCAAGCATCGGGAGATCACCATGTTGTTCTATGCCAAAAAGAAGAGCAATTCGAGTGCCACCAACTTCAAGGTGTGCATTCCCGAAACCGACAACGACGGAATCTTCAGTTCTTTCAAGGTTGTCAAACGATTCTACGTACAAGCCGAGTGTTTTGGAATCTCTATTTTCAATAGTTCCTTTGCTGTGCATACCAGCAAGGGCATTGAGATTCTTGAGCTCGACAAGTTGTTACCTAGATCGATACCCGAAATCCCTTACGCTGAGAACTTGAACAAGAAAATCGATGGGTACAGCCGCAAGCCTGTGACGGCACCGATCCATGCTACGGAAGTCGATGCCATCAAGAAGACGGTGTTTTCCACCAAGGTTAAGCCCATGGGAATGTTCAAGTTGAAGAACAATACAGAATTCATCCTTGTTTACAGCGAATGCGCCGTGTTCATCAACAAGAACGGTAAGCTTTCGAGGTTTTCAATGCTTAGATTCAACTTTAAGGCCAAGTCTGTATTGTTCCAGAATAACAACTTGTTGCTCATTTGTGAAGAGGTTATTGAGATTTGGTCGATTAGCGACTTTGTCAAAGGAACCAACCGGTTGATTCAGGTGCTCGTGGGCAAAGGCATACAGAAGACCGGTGATAAGCAGTTCACCATGGCCAACCCCAAAGTTCCTGGAATGCAATTGGTATTTGAGCTTGACAGCAAGTAATGAGAAACGAAGTGTAAATTATGTACAGTTAGATCTTACAATTATAATGCCTTTATGATGGTTAGTGTAGTGATTTATGATGGCTAGCATAGCAATGAAGCCACCAGTGAATTGGGGCGGTGCTAAGATGTTCCGACAAAAGTGCTAAAATTTTCATGTTCCTCGGACCTTATAAATTCTGTGGGGTATAAGTCAATTTTCATCAACCAGTTCTTTTCAAAATGGTCGATTTTAACGTCAATGGAAAAGTTGCTGTTGTCACTGGAGGAACCAGAGGCCTTGGATTGTACTGTGCCGAAACATACGTTTTGAACGGCGCTTCTACCGTGGTTATCACTTCGAGAAAGGCCAAAGCCTGTGAAGAATCGAAAAACTACTTGGAGAAATTGGCTAAGGACAACGGAAAAACCTGCAAGATTGTGTCAATTCCTGCCGATCTCGGAGACGAGAAGGACACCCTCCGGTTCTTCGAAGAGGCCCTGAAGCATGTGGACAAGGTGCACATTTTAGTTGCTAACGCTGGAGCTACCTGGGGTGCGCAGTTGGAGGACCACCCTATTTCCGCCATGAAGAAGGTGTTGAACTTGAACGTGGTCGGGGTGTTCCAGAGCATCCAGCTCTTCGCTCCGTTGTTGGAGGCTGCCGGAACCGACGAGGACCCTGCCAGAATTATCATTATGTCGTCGGTTGCTTCGATGACGGCTTTAGACGCTGCTGGAGTCTACGGCTACACTGCGTCCAAGGCCGGTGTTTCGCACATGGGCAAGACGTTGGCCATCCAGTTGGGCCCCCGCAACATCACCGTCAACTCGCTTGCTCCCGGGTTCATCCCATCGAAAATGTCCCAGGGCGTTATCGACGCTGCGGGCGACATCTTGGCCGAGTCCAACCCCAGAAAGAGATTGGGCACCAAGGAGGACGTCCAGGGCATCATCTTGTTTTTGAGCGCCAAGGAGTCCAGCTACATCAACGGGGCGGTCATTCCGTTAGACGGCGGCGCCCATTTGGCCCCCGGCGGCTCCAAATTATAGTGTATAGGAATCGATAGTTTTTCAGCGCGAAATATCATGGGAGCTTCGTCGTCAACGCTCCTCGACTCCCTCATGGAGGGCACCTCCTTCGACAAGGAGGAGATCGACCGGCTCCGCAAGCGGTTCATGAAGCTCGACCTGGACGGGTCCGGGACCATCGACAAAACCGAGTTTTTGGCGATTCCAGGCATCTCCACCAACCCGCTAGCGTCGCGGCTCATGGACGTGTTCGACGAGGACGGCAGCGGCACCATCGACTTCCAGGAGTTCATCTCGGGGCTCTCGGCGTTCAGCGGCAAAACCTCCAAGGTCGACAAGCTCAAGTTCGCCTTCAGAATATACGACATCGACCGTGACGGGTTCATAGGCAACGGCGAGTTGTTCATCGTCATGAAGATGATGGTGGGGAAGAACCTCCACGACGAAGACTTGCAGCAAATTGTCGACAAGACCATGATGGAGGCCGACAAGGACGGCGATGGGAAGCTCAATTTCGACGAGTTCAAGGACGCCGTCGACTCCAAGAGCGTGGCCACGCTGTTGACGCTAAATATTATATAACGACTCACTCTATCATTTCTAATCATTCTGACGTTCTACGATCTCGTCTGATCGTTCTAATCTAACCGTTCTACGTTCTCGCTCTCGTTCTAATCGCTCTCGTTCTCGTCATCTCTTATCGGTCGCACCATGTCTGATAAGACCTTCGAGTCCATCTCGCTCTCGTCGACGATCCGCCGCCCCGAGCCGCCCGAGCTGGAGGAGGACCTCGACCCCACGGCGTTTCTCTCGAGCGAGTCGCCGCATTTGGCGCTGGCGGCCCCCGACGACTCGCCGCTTTTGCTCGCCACGCCGCCGTCCGAGTCCGACCAGTCGGTGCTCACCATCAGGGAGACGTCGGAGTCCGACTTGAACGACTCGATCCTCCGCAATTTGAGTTTTCTGGTCCATCGCTCCGGCCACCACGACTCGACCCTCCAGCACGTGCAGCAGGAGACCAACTCGTTGACGCAGGCGCTCAATGCCACCATCGAGGCCCACCGGGTGGCGCTCGCGCAGGGCTCGGACGATTTGGGCAAGATCCGGGCCGACCTCTGCGCCCAGTTCCACCATCTTGCAGAGAACCACTTCTATTTGAACGAGCTCTACGCCCAGGACGCCGCCCGCGACACCGCCATGTGCCGCAAGCTCAACGACTGGGACGCTTCGCGGTCCCGAGTTCTCGGCAAAATCATCACCATCAAGAGCGACAAGAGCGAATACGGCAAGAAACTCGCCCTGTTGATCGACCAGAACGACGAGTACGACACCGAGATCGCCGCGCTCGAGACCAAGCTCGCCAGCATCCGGTCCAAGAAGCGGCTTCTCCAGGCGGAAATCGACAATACCTCTTCTGTTCTCGAGAGCAAGACGTCCAAGTACGTCGAGCTCTTCAACGAGCTCGAGAACCGAGGCAAGTTGGCCATCTTGGACACGCTTCGGCACAACGGGGTGTCGGACTCGAAGGTGGCCACGTTGGTCAGCCATGTGGCGGTCAAGGCCGGCTTTGAAGACAACTTCAGCCGAAAGAAGCAGCCTGTCGCCCAGCCTGTCGCCCAGCCTGTCGCCCAGCCTGTCGCCCAGCCGAACACCTTGGGCATGCATGCGTACGAGCCGCCAGAGCCCTCGGCCTCGTCGCACCCAGCCCCCCACCAAACCACCGATCCGTACGAAAAGGGATTCCAAAATGGCCAGCACCAGTCAGAGGCACTCAAGAACGGGCTCTCGAAACTTGTAAATATGCTTAAACCTGAGCCCGCCGCTGCTACGCCTACTATGAGAATCGACGACGAACGAAATACCATCAGGCAGAAAATCAACTTGGCTCCCATTCTTGAGTTTCTTAACAGCAAGTCTGCAGCGTTGTCCGACTTGTCCAGGAACGCTGCCAAGCAAATAGAGCTCTACCACCAGTACGAGAACACCTGGCGGGATATCGTAGACATGATTGCAACTCAGGAGAGTGAGCTCCAGACCGTTCTCAGCACATCGCCCGATCCTGCTACTATCGGCAGTATCATTCTTTCTTCCATCAGAAAACTCGTGCAACTAGCAGGCACCTTGCGCGACCAGCTACAAGTACAGGGGCTCTCGGGCCACATCCTCATCATCCTCAACAACGAGATTCAGTCGATGTTTGGCGGGTTGCAAATGTTGCCTCACGATTATTCTGCTGACATAAATCACATCAAACAGGAGCTTATATCTTCCGGGATATACGTTCATGACGAGGCGAAGCCCATTCATGATGCGGCTAAGCCCCAATTCAAAGCCCACTCAGAGTCGGATTATCTTGTTAACGTCAGCGCCAATGCCATCGAGCACAGAGTGCTTGACAAGCCTGTGGCGCCCTCCGAGCGAGCGGCACCCAAGCCGAAATACAGTCACAACAAGTCTGTTAAGGGCGAATAGTACGAGTTATGTATTGATGACTTGAAGTCTATATAATTTAATTAATGTAATGCAATGATTAATATGGAGGTTTTCTCCGACTGATGAAAACACTGCTAGGCTTTTTATGACGAGGGGGAAGGGTTCCAGACTTGGTGACCTGGGCGCCGCTGCTGGGTGCTGGGTTTGGTGTCGGTCCAGGAGCAGGATTTTGTGCCCCAGGAGCGGCTGTTCCTTGTTCAGGCTGCACAGCATTTTGATTTTGCTCTGGTCCCTTCGGCGGGTTGGCAGCATTTGGCTGATGGATATAAACCCGATGTTTCTTGGCGGATGGTCCTTTTGGAGGTCCGTTGTCCCGCTTTCGAGGGTTCAAATAGCCAGTCCGATGAAGTTTGGGTTCGGTGGGGATGGGGGAATTTGTGGCGCTGCTGAACTGAGGAGTCTGTTGCTTTGGCTTCTGAGGCACCGCCTGAGATTGTGGGGCCTCCACAGGGGCCCGCGACGCTTCCACAGGAGGCGTTATATTTTGTTCTTGAGCGGGAACATGTGGAGCAATCTCAATCACTGGTTGTGGAGGTTGGGGCGGTGGACCACCAGTAATCTCCTTGCCAATAGTGTTCAAGAAACCAGGGTATGCTCTGGTAACCAAGTCTCTGTTTTTGGCGTTGGTGAGCAAGTGGTCCCATCTGGTATTTCTTCTCAACGACTCAACGTTACCAAGAACCCACAAACTGGTCTTAGCACGAGTAAGACCGACGTTCATTCTTCTGATATCACCCAAGAAACCAACACCTCCGCTTTCACTGGCCCTGACACACGACATAATAATGATGTCCTTTTCTTGACCTTGGTACCCGTCAACAGTGTTGAAATCGATTTCCTTTAAAATGGTGGAGCCGAACTCTCTAACAAACATGTCCCGAAGAGTTCTCACCTGCTCCTTATATGGTGAAATCAAACCAATCATACCTCTGAAATCTTCGATGGGAATGAAGCTTTTCACAAACGACACGAGCTCCAAGGCAATTCTGGCCTCGGTTGTGTTGAAGAACGACATAGTCTTGTTGTTTTGAGCATGTCTACTCGGAATGTCAAATACACGGTATGGCGTCAACGGGTAGAAGCTGTGCCATTTTCTGGCAGTTTCGAGCTCCATTCCTGGTCCATCTTTCAACTTACCTTGATAGAACTCTTTACTGGGGAATTGAGAGATTTGTGGATGCATACGGTACTGAACGTCCAACAAATGAACAGCGTTGGGATTCTGCTTTTGAATTCTAACGAACAAACTTTGCTCGTAGTTGGTCTTTTGGTTGTACATGGACAAAATCGTTGGTGGAAGTTGGTTAGGGTCACCAACCATCACACACTGTTGGCAACCGTATCTGAGAGGGATGAGTGCAGATAATTCTACACACTGACATGCCTCATCGATGATAACCTTTTTGAAGGTTAACGACATGCTTGACAAAAAGTCATGAGCAGAAGCCGACAACGTCGAACAAATGATTTGAGCTTCGTTCAAGATCTTCTGTTGAAGTTGGCGCTTCTCGATCTCTCTCGTTCTGTATGCGATAGATGCCTTCTCTCTCTCCAGATCCAATCGTTGAGCGAGAGCATGCCTCTTTTTGTTGATCTCTCTCAATTGGTTTTCGATCTTTTCCAAAGTCTTTCCATCGATGTCTGGCTTCTTTCTATCGTCATTGAGCTTGTTACGCTGTTGAGTAAGTTTAGAGTGTTCCTCTCTAAGAGTCTGATCGGGTCCATTTTGCTGTTTGGCGCTGATTTGGCTCTCGACCAACTCTTCTAAGGTCAAATCTTTGACTGCAGCATTGGCGGCATCACTTCTGCCGAGACGAACAACCTTTGGAATGATCGTCTCACCGTTTGCATTCTTCACTCCATTTCTGATTCTTAGAACCAATTCATCAACAGCAGCGTTACTAGGAGCGCACACCAAGATTCTAGATTCTTCGTTAAGCTTGACGTCGGTAGCGGTATTGACAGTTCCGATCTCCTTCTGCGCCTTCAAGTTGAACCCAATAATACCAAGAATGGTCTTGGTTTTACCAGTACCTGGAGGACCCTGAATCAAAGAAAACCCGAGAGCATTGGCGGTGGTGGCAATAGCAGTGGCTTGGGATTTGTTGGCATTATAAGATTTCATGATACTGTTGATCTTGGGTTCTGGAATGGAGTCTGACATGCTTTCGCTTGGTTTGGCAGTCAAAACGTCGTCACACAAATCGTAGTATTGGAGACCTTTCAAAGACGAATACTCCCTTTCAATAGTAATCATCTGGATCACCTTCATACCCACCAACACAGATTTCGGCGTCAAGAATCCTAACATGCCACCTTGGGGCGAAACACGCAAGGTAAGATCCATTGACTCTGCATTTGCAGATTTCAAGCTTACCACCTTGGCCAAACAAGTAAGGGTTTCCTTGCTGGTCATGTGGCTTCTTAACTGTTGTTTGCTCATTGGGGCGGAGCCTTCAATGTGACTTAAGGCAATTAAATCTGAGTCGCCTAACTTGATGGTTTGAAGAATAGCCTTGCTGATCGTACAGTTGAGTTCAAAGAAACCGTCGCAAGACAATCTTCTACCAACGTATAATTCAAACGGAACATCGTCACCAGAATTTTTGGACTGTTGAATGGATTCCCAGCATTCCAACATTAAAAGTGGCTCAATGATTCGGATATAGTCTTTGATGCTATCATACGAATCTTTGGTAGGCTCTGGTGGCTGGCTGTTAGCGTCTGGAAATGTGTTGCTAGAGCTATAATTCCATTTTAAGATTCTCTCATAGAGACCGTTCATACTGACAGAGAGTCTCAAACGCATACGCTCCTCCTCTTGCCGTTCCTTGTTGATGGACTTGCGTTGGATTGTTTTGGTCACAGGTCTTCCGTACATGTCAATTTCGACAACCTTTGCTTTCTTCTTTTTATCAATAAACAAGTCAGAGGTATCGACGTCAGATTCGTTTTCGTCTTCCGAACTTTCACTTTCAGTAGAGCGCTTTTTGAGCTGGTTCAATGACCTACCAACAACAACGGGTCTTCTGTTAAAGCCGGCAGGACGGGCTTGAGCAGGAGCATGGTTGGGGTTGAGTGGAGCCCCTCCACGTTTTTCTTGAAGCTCTTTTCTGATATTCTCCAAGGCTGACGACTTGAACTCCTTCTGGGGTGGTGGTGGAGCCACAGGAGGAGTCTTAGTTGTAACTCCAAACCTTCCAAGAGTTTGCTGTTTAGGTTCGACTTTGATCTTCTTTTGATTAGCGTCGTTTGCAGCAGCCACTTCTACCAAGATCTCTTCAACTAGAGAGTAATCTAACTCCCTGGCTTTGGCGAGAATCTCTTTTCTCTGCTGAGGCGAGAGCTTGTTGTTAAACTTCTTTGCTTTGGCTCCGTATTTAACAAACAATGTCAAAAACGCAGGATCGACGCTGACATTGTACGTTTGAGCGAGATCAAACCCTTTAAACACGAGATCAACACAAGAGTTCAACAATGACACATCCCCGAGTCTGAGCCATACAATGACAAAGTAGAATGCGTCAACAAATACCTTAAGTAGCTTACTGGCAACACCGTCTGTACCAACGTAGTCAACAAGTAGTCTGAAAGAGTCAAGCAACAAATGACTCAAATCCAAGGTATCACGGGTGAATTCGATGAGGTCGTTTAAATGGTACATCGAGGCCCAAATCAACGTCTTCTTATACACCATTACAAGAAACTGCCAAACGATGGTCCAGAATTCCTGTACTTGTTCTTTGGCAGAAGCGTCTTCCATCGAAACACCATCGATGGGGTCGGTGAATACCTTGACAATATCCATGCAGAGTCTGACCGCTCTTGGAGAAGGCTCGAAAGCAGCAAGCTTGGTCAAATTCTTGAGACCAATATTCACAGACATGAACGAAGTCTTCAAGTTTGCCTTTAACAAAGCTTGAAGACCCTCGTATCTTCCGGCGACATCGTATGTTTGGTAAACGATGTCCAAAACCTGCTGGCTCACAAGACTCGAGAACACACACGAAAAGAACCCTCTCAGGCATTCTTCTTTGGAGAAGAGCTTCTGGAAGTCTATAGTGTCCAGGGTAGAGATTCTTTCGATGATTTCACCGATAGGCTCGGAGATCAAAGTGACTTGTTCGTTGTGTTTCTTTCGAGATTCGGCAAGGGTGCTTTCCACAGTGGAAGACTTTCTGGGAAGAAAAACGACCGCTGACCCGATGAACTTGAGACTTTCCATGAGCTTCTCGACTAAATCCTGGCTGAAAGTCTTTTGTTTTGAAAGTTCTTGCCAAAGTAACGGGAAAGCGTCATAGACTTTGGGCTTGATTTCGTTTTGAAGCTGTAAACTGTTAAATGCAAGGATCAGAGTGTCATACAAAGCTGCCAACTTGATTAACTGGGCAAGAGCGACCAGCATCGTTGGGTCTCTATTTTCGAACTGCCACAGCACCAAGGTGGCAGCATGGTTATCAAGAATAGCACGCACGTCACGTCTCGAGAGAATATACAAGTCGAGCGACTTGTTGTCAAGATCGAGCGATTTTTCGTCGAAGCTCGAAAGAAGCCCGTTCACGGCCTGGCTGATCATCTGGTCCTTGTTGGTATTCTGGGGGTTGGAGATCAGCGAGAAGTAGAACGAGCTGACCTTCACCACAAACGTCCCTTTGGCGGAGTCGATCAACGAGTTGAGAAACGGCACTTGCCACTGCACGAGGGACGCCAAGTCGGGCGTGCTTGTGCAGAGGTTGAGATAGGTCTTGCTACCGAGAATGAAGTCCAAAGTGTTGGCGAACAGAAACGGCGAGGAGTAGGTCCAAAACTTGTTGCCCAAGTCCGCCAAGAGGCTGGACAACATGACGAGGGCGTTTTGCAAGGGTGCGTCGATGTTGGCCCTCAACTGGTTTAAAAGCACCCTCACCAACGGGAAGTAGCAGATATTGTCAAATTGGGACATGATGGAGATGCTTTCCGGGGTATTAAAGTGGTCCATGAAGCACTCGGTGTCGACACAGCGGTAGATCTTGTGGGCGTTTTCCCAGAAGCGGCTGCAGAACTGGTCGTTGTAGTACTTTTCGTTTTGAATCTGGTACAAGTAGGTGGTGAACTCGCCGAGCACGGCGGAGTAGCTAGAGTTTTTGGTGATCTTGGGGACGTCCTGGATCAAGGCCGCCACCCAGGCCCGGATCTCGTCGTCGCCCTCGAACAAAAAGTACACGGCGCCCAGGGTGATCTGGTCGAGCTTGAGCGAGAAGCCCATTTTTATGTAGTGCTTGAGCAACACGGTGATGTTGGCCTTGATGTTGGGCGACAGCCGCAGCAACTCGGAGTCAAGCAACGAGATCATCACGAGATCGTGGATGTCTTCCTGGCGGGCCTCGGCCACCTTATTGGCCCACTCCTCAAAGCTGTTTTCAATGATGGACGACTGCCAGTCCACTATCACCTCGATGACCTGTCTGACCTGGTGCACCGGGATCTTCCTCTCGACGGCGAATTCCTGGAACAACTGGTTTCTACCTTGAACGAAGCCCGCCACGCAGGCCGTGCACTGGGTCATGCAGTTGGACATGAGGGGGGTGAGCCAGTCGATCAATTTATTGTTGGGGAACGAGAATAAGATTAGAGTATGTACAGAGATGGGGAAGATGTACTGATCACAGAATAGATGGGCGTTGGTGCCATTTTCCCGGAGATAGTTGAGGCACCCCTGGAGCGCGAGCTCCTGGATCTCGCTGTTGCCCCGCGCCTCGTGGGACTTCGCGATCAACGCCACGAGGTCGTCGAAGTCGGAGGGCTTGACAGCGATATGCGGTTCGAGAGCCATTCACTGATCAAATCTTTTTCAGTCGCGTTTTGGTGATGTACTATAAAAGCGTGAGGTCTATGTCGAGGTTGTTGGCGGCTTCGATCCAGTCTTCGCCGGTCTTCCAGCACCGCTGCATGATCTGTAGACTCTTGATGGCGCTGACGTTGCCCAACTCCGTCAATTTCGTGAACCGGTCAAAGTAGAATTGCCGGTACTGGTCGTCCACCGTCTCGCACGCAGCGCAGAAGTTGCAGAAAATCGTGCAGATCTCGGCCGACGACTTGGACTCGAGCTTCATCAGGATCCGGCCCATCCCGCTCGCCAAGTTCTGGATGATCGACGATTCCCGCGGGATCTTGAGCACCCTTCTATATAAATTGAGTAGTCCCATGTCGCTGAAGAGCTTGTTGGTGGACCGCAACACGTTGTCCTGCTTGATGAGCTTGCGGTACTTTTGCTGGCGCGAGCTCGACGAGCTGTGGAACTGGTGGAGGTTCATCTCGTCGAGCCGCTCTTGCCGTCTGGCCTCGCCCTCTTCGTACGACGTAGTGATCTGCTCCTTGACCTCGAGCGCCTTGGTGATGATGGCAATGGGGATCCGGCTCGCGTCCGCCCCGGGCTGCGCCAAGTATGCGTTGGTCCGCCGGATGAGAATCACGATATCGGTGAGCTGCGGCAAGAACTTGACGTCGAACCCGAGAATGTGGTCGATGTCCCGCTTGGGGTCCGCCTTGGTCGACGCGTCGAGCGCGTTCACCATGTTGACCGACTCGGCGGGCTCGTACGTTGCAAGGTCCTCCTGGTGGGCCAAGTAGTCAGTGGCCCGCTTGGTGGCCGATAACGCTCCGATAACGTCAATGTACACGAACCACCTCATGAGGAAGAAGGTGATGTCGCCCTCTGTGCCAGCCGTAGACTTGGAGCTGCTGGTCAGAGAGTTGGAGTCTGGCGAACGCACTTCTTCCGGCGAAAGCTTCAATTTTTGTTTGGCCTTTCTGGCCATGATGATCTGCCGGGCCCCGATAGTGTGGGCCCTATGTCGGTCAAAGTCATGCGACACAATGCATTCGTAACAAGAGAAAAGCAACACCGTGGCCAATGCTCCATCAGAAGTGGCTAAATCTTTATCTTTGAGCATCTTGACCAAAGCCTTACAAGATCTAGCCACCAACTGATTGAGAATCTCGATAGGTTGATCCTTACCGGTGACGGTGGCCATCCAGGTGGCGGCAAATGCAAGCAAGGTCGTCAACACCGCCGGATATTCCATGGCCATCTGCGGGAGCAACACCTTGAACGGGTTCTCTTTGTATATGTGTGCTGGCGCCGGCACGAGATTGTCCGACGCCACGTTGAGCCAGAAGTGCATGAGCTGGCGGTAGTGAGGCACCTGGTTCAAGATTTCAGGGAGCGGGAGCAACAGCGGCGGGATCGAGTCGAAGTAGTACGACGATGTGGCTTGGGCCGAGTTGACCGACTGCGGGCTGTTGTCGAAGTCCAAGGGCATGGAGTTGAGGTCGTCGATCTCGTAAACCCGGTTCGACGACCCATTGTACTTCAAGAGCGAGCTGTGGAACTCATTGAAGAAGTTGGGCCGGGCCGTGGGCGAGTACGCCTCGATCTTGGCCAAGTCGGCCGAGTAGTCGCTCAAGAAGTCGTCGTCGTTGTCGTCGGTGGCGGGTTTTTCGAGCTCCAGGCCGCTGAGGTGCCAGTCGGGCGTCAACCGCCGGTCTTCGACGGTGTTCAAGAAGTTGCTGAAGATTTCGGAGCTCTGGATGTCGGGGATCTTCTCCAAGGCACTCGACAAGCTCTCCACGCCCTGCGATAAATCGGTGATGTTGGCCAACATGGCAAGCGGCGACTCCAAGAGCCGGTCGCGAGGCGAGCCCACGGTCTGGCTGCCTTGCGGCATCGCCGGCATCGAGTCGGCGTGCTTCATGGGCCGGGCCATGAACTGCGGGTCCAAGATCGGCATGGATACCGACGGCTCCATCGGGGCCAGCGATAAAAGCAGGCCCGAGTCCAACGTCGACGATATGTCGGTGTCGAGCGACAACGCCCGCGATGAGAGCCCGAGGCTCGCGAGCTTGGGCTCAGAGAGAAGCGACGAGCCGTTGGCGGTGGGAAATGCACTGACCGGGCGAGGCTGGTCGATTTTGGGCGACGCCGACGAAAGCGCCGCCGACAAAGCGTCCTCCAGCTTGATCTCGGGCTCGACCGAGCGTGGGCTCGAGCTGATAGACGGTTGCTTCAACCGATTCGGCCGTTTTTTCTTATCAGCTACGAACTGGACATTGGGGCTGGGCCGTTTTCTGGGGCCGGACTCGGGCTCGGAGTCGGTGTGGGCGCTGAGCACGCTCTTGCGCTTGGTGGTGTCCTTGTAGGGCCGACCGCCCCAGGTTAACTTGAGAGAATAGTCACAGTCGAAGTTATTTTTCAGGCAGTAAAAGCATCGGGGCTTTGATTCGTCACATTTGATCTTGAGTCTCTTGCAAGTGTGACAACCCTTTCTGGATCTCTTTATGGTTGCCTTTGAGGGAATTTTCGCCCCATCGGGACTCATTATGGTGAAAAGCTAGAGTGTTGAAATATCGGGGTCCGCATCTACTTTCCCAATTAGGTAAAGATCATTAACGTTTATTCTAATAATGACTTTTGTCTCTCGGTGTCTTTGGCAGCGTATTTCTTGCCAAACAACAACACCACGATTTTCTCGTACACCCGGAACATGTAGCCGGCGAAGATCATGAGACCGCCGAGAATGGTGGCGAGTCGGGCTACAAACTCTATAAACGGAATTCGCTTCTCTGCGATAACGAGCTTGACAGGCTCGATTTGGTACCGAAAGTAAATTCCTGGCGGCAGGTTGGGGGCGCCGTTGGACTTGGCCGGGAGCACGCGGTGCTGCTCGGTCACGGCGTATTGGTTGGTGTCGATCTCGATGCCCAACTTTTCGTACAACGTCGGCACCACCTTGGTGAAATATTTGTAGGACTGGAATTTTTCACTGGTGGTTTTGCCGGTGAAGTCCAACGGGTTTTGGATGAGCGGGTAGAACTGCCCGAACGACAACTCGTTGATCATGTGCGAGAAGTTGAGCGACTCCGTCGGCGTGTTGATTCGGTCCCGGTACCCAATGCCCTTGGCAGTTATATGGAACTCACCGCTCACATGATTCACGGGAATGGTGCCGAAAACATGGCACGCCGGGGCGTCCTCGTCGAGCCGCGTGCCCTCGACGCGGTACTCTGCGAGCACGTTCTCGCGCATGACGTGGTCCAAGCCGGGCGAGTCGTACTGCGAGTTTTCGTTGTTGACGCTGAACTGCTCTGGCACGTAGAAAAGGGCCCCGACAAAATTGAGGGTCTCGCCCGCCAAGTACCGGTCGTTGGTGATGTCGACGACGTTGGTGTGGAGGTACTTGCACGGCATGGCGATGAGCAAGTCGACGTTGATCTCCAAATCTCGGCGCACGAGATTATCCACTGTGAACTGGTGGTCCACGTATCCGCCTAGAAACCCGCCGATTTCGATCCAGGCGATGAAAAGAACAAACACTATGGTGCCTATGGTGCTGAGGCCCCCGCGCGACGACCGCACCGTGTGCTGCGAGTCGATTTTGGGGAACGCATCGAAGGTCCTGACCCGAGATGCTATGGTGTCCATGATAAATTTTTCATGGCTGCGAAATAAATATATTGACTATGTAGGCCGGACGGGGTCCCTGCCGTAGCGGAAGGTCTCGCGCCACAACCGCCGGCGCCGGAACGACATCGACAGGTCCGGCACCTTCCACTCGTCGTCGTAGATCCAGCCCTCGGTCTCTTTGGCCCGAATGACAAAAATGTCTCTATTGAGAAGCCGCAACTGGAGGAACTCCTGCGGTTTGGTGTCGATGATCCACTTGTTGGCGTAGATCATGTCGAACCGCCAGTCCTGCGGCGGCGACACCTTGGAGAGATGGTCCACTCCCGTGGGCACCTTTCCGCTCTGTCTCACATGGTCGTTCAAGTGGAAAAGCGTATTGGAGTAGCAGTAGAACGTCCACTCGTTAGTGCCGGGGTTCTTGGCGTGGAGCTCGAACACCTCGACCTTGCGCATCTCGGGTGCGTCGTCCACAATGATGTCGGGGCGGTCCAAGTTGCCAGTCTTGGGTTCTTCGGTTTTCTCCACCGGTTTGGCTGGTGCCTTCTTCTTCTTCTTGGAGAGCCCGCCCAAGAACTTCTTGGCCCCGGGATGCCCGATGCCTACGACCACCCACCCGGTCTGGATGAAAATAAGCCGCCATGGAATGAATTGTCCCACGAAAACGAGCCCGCCGGCGGCAGCGATCACGCCGTATGCGATCAACGTCGACAACTTCTCATCCTTGAAGCCCGCGGTGTCAAACCAGAAGTTCTCGGCCTTGTCCATGCCCTTGAGAAGGTCGGTGGTGAGGTTTTGCAAGTCTCTCATGTTCAACAAGAGGTTCATTTGCAGCTTGATGTTTTTCTTTTTCTTTTTCTTCTCCACGGCCTCCTCGTCAACCTCTTCGCCGTTCAATGCCGACGAGGCCCCGGCGAACACCGTGGACGTCTCAGAGGACCGCGAGCTGGTGGGCCGCAAATTGTTGGAGTTGTCATCCATTCTATTCATGAATTCGTCGCTCAAGAGGTCGTCGACGATGCTGGTCTCGGAAGACGACGACAAAAAGTCCCAGAGCGTCTGGCCCCGCTTCTTGGTCTTGATCAATTGCGACGATGACATCGGGTGTCTATACACATAGCCCGGCACCAACACGCCAAAGAGAAGGAAGAAGAGCGGGTACGCCAACACCAAGTGCGGCCAGAGGCACACGGCAGTGTAGAGGAAGAGCACGCACAACGTCTTGGCCGGTCTTTTCCATGTGAGCACATGAATCACTCCATATTGCACAGCAAAGAAGCCAGTCATTTTGCCACTAAGCTTCTTGAAGTTCGACGCAAGGATCCGAATCGACAACGGCGGCTTGTTGCTTCTGTCGGTGTCGTTAATGCGTTTCTCGAGCTCTTCGGTGTCCTCACCATCGATCATCGTATGCTTCAAAGTCTTTTCGAGCAACCGGTCCATGAAATGGCTGCTTTTGCTGTGCTGCTCGGACGCCAGGCCTGCTAGCTCTCTGATGGCGTCCATTTGCTCGTCAGTGTAGTCCAATTCGGCATTTTCACCTTCTCCGTTGAGTTTTTCAAGCCCAATCGATAAAAAGGCTGCGGCCGTTCCGGCTGCAATGCCTCGATTCCGGCCCTGATTTTGCTCTGCCATCAGGCTCGCCGTGCGGTACGCCCGCTCGAGCACTCGGGCCGTTCTGTCCTTGTACATCGACGTCTTACCGGAAGAACTGCTCATGTCGGTGTGAAATGTGCGATTTGTGGGGAGGTTTTAGCATATGATAGCGATACTCCGACATATAGAATTTGGCCAGATGTTTCGGAGTCTACGATTTGAAAGGGACCCAACTTCGAAGTCGGCCTATTACTTCTTTCTGGTGTTTTAACCGCCGTATTTTTCACCAGTTGATATTTTCACCAGTTAAATATTTTTCACCTGTTGAAGTCTGTAGATATGATAGCTTGATATTTGACAGTTTGAGGTTTGACAGTTTGATTTGGCAGTTGAGGTTTGACGGTAGGCGTAGATAGTGAGTGTAGATAGTAACAGCTCGTAGTCTCCAGTCCGAAATTTTCTACAGCATTAACTTGGAGACCCACAATTACGGCTCTTACAATAGAAGTTTAACTAATTAACTCTAGGAATGTCCCTTGCTAATACTTGTAACCTCCGTCTCCAAACAACAAATTGGACAGACTTGGGGGACTCAGCTCTTGATCGGCCATACCTCTATAACCAATGCGTAATGGTTGATGGACGGAGGACGCTCGAGTATGAAGACGGCCCTGAAAATATCAACCAAGTATTTTTACCGTTTGCATTTGAATACTTCCATCCAAAAGATCAATGGCACTTGGTACCATTTGGGAGCTAATTTTCTGATGGCAAGCGTTTAAGATTATCCAGTGAATATGCTGACCATACCTTTGGACACCTATCCGCCCCTGATTATAGGGACTTTGAGTCGGCAGAAGAGGCTATGACACAACTTGGTGAAGAAATAGGTGATGACGATCCTGTCTCCGATCAAATGGTCATTGATTACCATTTAATGATGTTATCAAATATTTGATCAAGACGCTAAATGTATATCAGAATAAACTACATTTACTCTGTAAAGAGATACATGTATGGAGGCGTTATTCTACCAGCTACTGTGAGATTGAGTTAATGAGTTATGATATTGTGAGTTGATGTTTTATGTAAGTTCTGAATTTGACATATAACGGTCGATATTACTTCAATTGAAGAATAATTTAAATTCTTATTTTTACAGTTGGACTTTCGAGAACAAAAACTTAGACGAGTCTCCTGTATACAATGCGGTATGCAACTGGTATGTAACCAGAATGCTCAACAGCTCGTCTGGCATTTTATCGAATGATCCTCAGACTCTTAAAGGTCCAGAACTAAAAATTTTCAGAAATAGCGGATTTAGCTCAGTTGGGAGAGCGTCAGACTGAAGTCAACTTCGGTCCAGTAATCTGAAGGTCCTGTGTTCGATCCACAGAATTCGCATTTTTTGTTCTGCTACTTTTTAGATTTTGAAAAGATTCAGTAAAAATGATATGCAATTGCTTAACTAGTTATAAATGGATGCTGGAGGAGCTCGGCCGCAGTAGCACGCTTGCTGGGCTCCCACCGGAATATCCCCTCTAAAAATAATATAAACTGGTGAATGTTATCCTCATTCAATGCTCGGGCCTTAAGTCTCACCTCGAGACTCTTGGCCCCAATCTTGTAGTACTTGCGCTGCATTGACCCGGGAAGCGAGTTGCTCACCGCGGCCTGGATTCTCATGTTCAAGAATTGCATGTTGAGCTTGCCTTCCAAGTCAAACAAAGTATACAAGAGTGTCCTCTTAATGGACTTTTCGTCGGCCGGTTTACCTCTTAACCCGGCCATGCTGGTAGTGTCATCGGTGGGTAGCTTGGGGATCTTGTGTTCGCGCAACGACTTGAGGAGCTGGTTCTTCTGCTGGATGATTAGGTGGCTGGGTGGTGCCCCAAACATCTCCACGATAATGGCGATCTGCTCAAGCTCGTTCTTGCCAGGAAGAAGCGGGTCACCGGTGAAGAGCTCAGTCAACACGCACCCCGCCGACCAGATGTCAATCATGCGGTCATACTTGGCGCCGAGAATGACCTCAGGGGCCCTGTAAAACCGGGACTGGATGTAGGAGTAGGAGATTTCGTTGGTGAAGCACGACGACCCGAAATCGACGATCTTAACCGTCAACGAGGTTTCGTCGACGGGTCCCTCGGTCGAGTATCCCGGCGGGACCTTGATCATGATGTTTTCCGGCTTGATATCGCAATGCAAAACGTTGTTGCTGTGGATGTAGTCGAGCCCGTGCAAGATCTGCTGGGCAAACTGCTTGATCAAGCGCAACGACAACCCCTGGAACCGCACCATTTCGAGCATGGTGTAGAGGTTGACGGAGAGCGGCTCGACCACAATGCACATGTGGCCTCTGAAGTGGAAGTGGTCGTAGTACTTGAGCACAGGGCAGTCGGGGGAAGCGTCCGCCTGGGACTCGGACCCCTGCACTTTGCTGAGATGCTTCAACATCTTGATTTCGTACACGGCCTGGAGCGACCAGTTGAGGTCGTTTTTGATGATCTTGATGGCCACCACCCGGTCGTTGCCGGAGTTGATGCTTCTGTACTTCTTGTCGAGACACTTGACGACGTTGCCAAACGAGCCGGTGCCGAGCACCGACTGCACCTCGTAGCGGAAGTTGATGTGGTCGTTGGAATGCACCACGTAGTTGCCGCCCTTGTCGTCAAAGCCATAATTATTGCTGTAGTTGCGGATGTCAATGGCCCGTCCGGCGGCAGCGTCTGGCACGTAGTAGAGGTCCTTGACGCGGGAGATCTCGCCGTTCTCGTAGACCTCGAGATCGGTGCCGGGAGCTACATTTTGTGGGGTGTGGATGGGGACGTTGCACACGAGCTTGGAGTCGCTCTCGACGCCCTCAAACATGCTGGGGTCCTCCTCGTGGAGGGTGCGGTACAACTGGGCGAGCGACTGCACCTTGGACGACGGACGGGAGGCTTCGAAAGTCCGTGAGACCTGGCGGGCGGGTCTTTGCGGCGCCCGGGCCTTTGAGTCGTTGTAGAGCCGCGTGTACACGTCGACCTTGGCGCTGGGCACCGGCTGCGACACGTGGCGCTTCGACGGCGACAACGGCGACCGGCTGCGGGCCTTGGGGAGGTCCAAGTTGGTGATGTCGGAGGGCCTGGTGGAGAAAACCCGCCTGGTTTTGGGCATGGACTCCTGGAACGGGTTGCGGACCTTCTTCAGCGACGACGACGTCTCCTTCATGTAGGACATGCTGCGGTCGGCTGGATTTGGCGGAGCAAGTCTTTTGGGCTTTCTCGCCAGCGCTGGGCCCGGGTCGAGGCGACTGGGGGTCTTGGCGTGGAGCGTGGCGTAGAGGTTGTTGACGGACACGGAGCGGCTGTTGATGCGGGACTCTGCACGGGCAGACGTGGAGAGAACGGGGCCCTTTGGACGTTTTGACGGCGGAATTGGGGTGTTGGGGCCGTGCGCCGGGAAATTCGCCCGGAGCCGGGGGTTCTTTAGGTCGATCTTGGCGAACCGGTCCTCAAAGTTCGGGGAGAGGTTCGACTGGGGGTCCATAAGTGTTGACGAATTGGCGATAGCACGAAATTGGTGGGAGCACGGGAATGGAGATGACAGTGATCTGGGGAGGAGCGGAGCAGTCGAAGCAGATCAGTCGGAGCAGCGCAGTGGCAGTGGGCAGCAGAACTCAGAGAGATGGCGAGAAAGAAGTTGTTTTGATCTGTTTTGATCTGTTTTGATCCGGCTGAAATATGCACCTGGTGAAATTTCACTCACTCGGACGCTGCAGCTACACCACAGGACACCGCAGGACCACACGACCAACACTACAGCCACACGCACATCACACACCTCACAGACACCACACAACACCATGTCGGAGATCACCACGCCGGCCACCTACAGCAAACGAGACCTACTCTTGCTTCTACAGCTTCTCCACACCGACAACCTCATAGCGCCGACGAGCGTCGAGGCCGCAGACCTCAGCCACATCAGCCAGGCGTGGTTCCACCACAAGAGCACGCAGCTCCTGCGGCTCGAGGGCTTGGGGGTGTACCGGGCGCTCACCCAAGACGAGCTCGTGGAGCTCTACAAGGCGCTTCTCGAGCAGTACCCGGGCTGCGCCGACACCACGCAGCTTGCCAACGCCGTGTACCACGAGCGGGTGGCGGAGCTCGAGCTGAAGCTCGCGGGCTCGCAAGACGAGTTCAAGCAGTTGATAGACCTGGTGTAATACAATAGAAGCAGAAATGGCAGAATACAGAAATAGCACAGCCGTAGCGCCAGACCGTAGAACAGACAGTTCCCGCCGCCGCCTACACGCCGCCTACACACTGCCTACGCCCGCACTACACCGCCCACGCACTGTCCCACACTGCCCATCGCACTTCTACTACTCCCGCACTTCATTCCTCGGCACTCCACATTTCGCACCACCATGAGCTCGCCGTCGTTGCTGTCGTCGGTGCTCAACATCTACAAGAGCAACCGCTCGCTCTTCCTCAACGCCTCCTACATCATCCTCTTCACGGCGGCGTTCACGGGCGCCACGTCGACCCTGAGCAAGCCGTCCAAGGACGACGAAATCACCAAGGGCAAGACCCCCAAGATCTCCAAGGCCGCAGCCCGCCGGCTCTTGCGCTCGGCCATCCCGGGGCGCACCGACGCCGTGGTCGGCTACCTCGTCAGCCACCTCGCGCTCTTGGTGGTCCGGGCCTACTTGACCATCAAAGTGGCCTCGCTCGACGGAAAGTTGGTCGGGGCGCTCGTGTCGCGGCGCCTCCGCCGCTTCGGCCAGCTCTTGGCCTTCTGGATGTTCTTGGGCATCCCGGCGTCCATCGTCAACTCGTTGCTCGGGTGGACCAAGAAGAACATGAGAAAGTGCTTGCGCATCAACATCAACGACTCCATCATGGACGACTACTTGCCCGACAACTTGGACACCAACTACTACTCGTTGATCCAGTTGTCGGACTCCAACATCAAGGACCCGGACCAGCGTATCTCCACCGACGTGTCGCGGTTGGCGTCGGCGCTCGCCTCGTTGCCGGGCCAGATCCTCAAGCCCACCTTGGACTTGGTGTTGTGCGCCCGCGAGCTCTCCAAGAGCGGCGTGGGCTCGGGCGAGGGCACGCTCGCGTTGGGGCTCATCGCCCACTTTTCCACCACCATCTTGCGGTTCTTCTCGCCGCCGTTCGCCCCGGTGGGGGGCGGGAAGGGCCCCCGGGGGGGGGCCCGGTGGGGCGCCCCAAACCCCCACGGCCGGGAGTACGACTTGCCGCACCCCTCGACGTCACAGTGGTAGTTCTTGGGCCGGGTGGACGACGTCACCGAAGCCG
>JAQRFW010000095.1:0-21451 GCA_039762375.1 Keqinozyma sinolaborantium
CCCCGCCCCGGCGGGGGGGGGGTGGCGGGGGGGGCGGGGCGGGCGGCAAACCCGCGACTCCACCACGCTGCGGATCTTGGGCATCCGGGTCATGCCGCCCACCAAGATCACCTCGTCGATGTCCGCCACCTTCAACTCGGCGTCGCGGATGCACCGCTTGACCGGCTCGATGGTCTGCTCGATGAGGTGCATCGACATGGCGTCGAGCTCGTCCTCCGTGAGCGTGAACTTGATGTGGTGGTCCTTGGTGATGAACGGGAGGCTGATCTCGGTCTCCTTGACGTGGGACAACTCGATCTTGGCCTTCTCGGCGGCCTCGCGCACCCGCTGGACCGCTAAGCGGTCGTCCCGGAGGTTCACACCGGTGTCGGCCTCAAACGTGGCCAAGATCCGTTCCAAAAGCAAAATGTCAAAGTCTTCGCCGCCCAAGTGGGTGTTGCCGTTGGTGGCTCGCACCTCAAACACCCCGTCCTCGATGTCGAGGATCGAGATGTCGAACGTGCCGCCGCCCAAGTCGAACACCGCCACCACGCCGTCCTTCTGTTTCTGGTCGATGCCGTACGCCAACGCCGCCGCCGTGGGCTCGTTGACCACCCGCAAGATCTCGAGCCCGGCAATCCGGCCCGAGTTCTTGGTGGCCTGCCGCTGCGCATCGTTGAAGTACGCCGGCACCGTCACCACGGCGTGCTTGACCGGCTCCGCAAGGTGCGAGTCGGCGATGGCCTTCATGTGCCCGAGAATGTGTCCGCTGATCTGCGACGGCGAGAGCGTCTGGCCGTCGGTGGCCGCCACCCACGCGTCGCCGTTCTCGTGCGGCACCACCCGGTACGGCGTGTGCTCCAAGTCCCGCTGCACCTCGGCGTCGGTGAACTTGCGCCCAATGAGCCGTTTTGTGGCGAAAAAAGTGTTTTGGGGGTTGACGGCGGCCTGGCGCCGGGCAGCAGCGCCCACGAGCCGCTCGCTGCCGGTGAGAGCGACCACGGACGGCGTGGTGCGGGCACCTTCGTCGTTTTCGAGGATTTTGGCCTCCGCGCCCTCGACCACCGCCACCGCCGAGTTCGTGGTGCCGAGGTCAATGCCGATGACGGTGCTGCGCCACCGTATTCCCCACCGGCCGGTCTGCCGTATGAGTCTGGCTGAAGTCATCATGGTTGCGGTGCGAATCGGTGAAAACGGCTGCGAAATGGATTTTGCATTTGTGATTTTGAATTGTGATTTTGTGATTTTGCATTTGTGATTTTGTAATTGTGAGTTTGTACTTGGGCTTTGGCAATTGTGATTTTGTAATTGTGCTTTTGTAATTGTGTTTCTGCACTTTTTTGCTGCAGTATTATTTTTTACTCTGTTTTTGTATTTACTTGTACTTGTACTTTACACTATTTCCACTCTCCCTCTAACTCGTCCCACAAACTGCGACACCCCCACGTCCAACCGGTCAAACAAAAGCCCGAGCACGTCGAGCCCGCAGAAGTTCACCACACACCGCACCACCTGCAAATAGAGCGGCACCCGCCGGTCCACAAGCCCTAACGACGCCTCGCCGTAGGTGTCGACCGTGCGGCCCGTCGTAAACACCCGGTAGAACCCGCTTCGCCCGGGCACCACCCCCAAAATAACCCCGTAGGTGTCGAACTTGGTGTGTCGCACAATGTGCCCCGGCTGGAACTTGTGCTCAAACAGCGGCTCGAACGGCGCCGCCGCACTGATCCGTGCCCAGCTGATCTTGGAGCTCTCGTCGTCGAGATCGAAGTTTTTCGTCATGAGCCAGTCCTGCGGGCCCGCCGGGTGCTGGAGAAAATACGCCAGCAACAACTTCTGTTTGCGGGGCTCGTCGCTAAATAGATTGTAGATGGCCCGGAAGTGGATAAACTGGTTCTGGTGGTTCAACAGCGCCTGCAACTCCTGGCAGAACATCACAAGCACATGGGGCTCTGTCTCTTTGTCGTCTATAAACTTGCACACGAGCTTGCTGAAGGTGAACTCGGCGGCGCTGACGAAGCTGGTGGGCCGCCGTACCACCGCGTCTACCTCATTGGGGCGGTCGAAGTACCGGTCGGCGCTGATCAAGCTGCTCAACGACTGCGACATGGTGTAGTCGTCCACGTTCAAGAACAAGTCCACCACGCTGTCGAAGCTCAACCGCTCGATGAACTTGGACACTTCGAAGTACGAGCTGTCCTCCAACTTGCGGATCATGTCGTCAAGCGAGTACACATCAAAATTGGTGAAGCTGGGAATGACGCCCCGATTGAACCGGAACAAGTGTCTGTGCACGCGGAAGTAGATGAACGTCGGGTACACCTGGATGTCGCCGGCGTCGGGGTTGTCGGCGAACCGCAAGGCGTACCGGGAAAGAAGAAACTCGTCGATCACCTTGTGGAGAATGCTCATGAGCACCACCGGATGGCCCTTTGTTTCGCCCGCGTAGACCCGGAGCACGTTGAAGTCCTCGAAGTAGTACGAGTGGCGGTAGTTGGTGTGGGTCTCGTCGTTTTCCCGGAGAAGAAGCACGTTGGAGAGCCGGATGCACGAGAGCGTCGTCTTGAAGATCTGCACCACCAAGTCGAGAAAGTCGGACTCCGACCGGAACACAAGCACGTCGCGGCCGTCCTGGACCTCTGTGTGGATGCCGTCGCTGTCGAAGAGCCGCTCCAACTCCCGCAACCGCCGGCGGATTTTCCGGAGCACTTTCTGGCGGGCCGCCACATGGCTGTGGCAGTTTTTGTCGAGTAAGCTGACGTGGAACCAGAAAGACTCGAACTGCGTTGCGTCGCCGGTCTCACGCCCTTTCTGCTTGAAATATTTCAAACCAAGCTGGAACGAGTGGGCCATCATGAGGTTCAAGCTGACGCTGCGACGCCCGAAGTCGAGCACCTCGCCGTCCGCCAAGTCCGGCCCCGCGTGGTAGTGGTTGTGCGCAATGGCCAAGTAGTCCACGTCGTCGACAAACCGGTCCAAGACCTGGCGGATGTCGGTGTTTTGGGCCAAAAACCGCCCGTACTCGGCCTCCTTGCGGTAGAACCGCATTGCAACCTCGTAGTAGTCGACGGCGTCGTCGCGCGAGGCCTCCAGGGCGCAGGCCCAGTCCACGCCGTAGCTGGCAAGCACCGCAAGGTACCGCAGGCCCGCCAACCGGTACCAGATGACGCTGTGGCGCAAGAGCCGGCGCAACGGGCGGCACACCGCCATGAGCAGCACCACGTCGTGCGCCAGGAGGCCCTCGGCGACCACCCGCTGCCAGATGTCCAACAGTAGTCGTTCAAGCATTATTGTTTTGAAATTCTATAGCGCGACCTTCGGGAGTTTACAGCATCCCTAAATCACTTTTAGAACCTCTGGGGCAAGCCAGTAGGCAGCAGTCCTAGTCAATATACTAGATCGTTTCGTAACTTATGCATTCACTCCCTCCCCGAATCCCTGGGGTTCGGGGCCTATATATACTAATCATATAGTAGTGCCAAGCTCATATCTTCTCAATTGTAAAAACTTTCTGTGAGAACTAACAATCGCATCTCACGTGAAAACCTTTAATGAAGAGAAGCCGCTCCGACAACGAGTCCAAGAAGCGGTTCCGGCCGTCGGGGTTCGTGGACCCCGGCACCTCGGGCATCTACGCCACGTGCACGCGGGGCCGCGAGCAGCAGTGTGCCAAAGAGTTGGTCCAGTTGTTTGGTGAAAAACTCGCCCAGTACTACGGCGATGAGGCCAGCGACGACGAGGCCGACGCGGGGTTGTCGATCGAAGAGCAGGTGCAGAAGGAGTTGGACGGGCTCAAGCAGCCGGCCAAGGACCCGCGGATGTCGGTGATTGCTCTCGACTGCGAGTGCTTGGTGTTCATCAAGACCCGCAAGCCCATCGACCCCGAGACGTTCGTGCACCGGCTCTGCAAGGAGCTGAGCGAGGCCGGCACCAAGGCCACGCGGTTCACGCAGCGGCTCCTGCCGGTGGCCTACAGCGCCACGCCCACGGCGGACGAATTGAAGAAGTTGGCCAAGCGGGTTCTCGAGCGGCACTTCCACCAGCCGGGCCAGGCGCCGCTCAAGTTCGCCATCCAGGTGACGCGGCGCAACTTCAACGCGCTCGAGAAGGACGCCATCATCCGGCTGGTGGCGGAGTCGGTGGGGCGGGACCACGGCCATTCGGTGGACTTGAAGCACTACGACAAGTTGATCATGGTGGAGTGCTACAAGAGCAACATCGGCATGAGTGTGGTGGACGAGTACGTGGAGCTCGAGCGGTACAACTTGCAGCAGATCTTCGACAAGCGGGCGGAGGACGGGCTCAGTAGAGTGGCGGAGAAGCCTAACACCAAAACCACTAAGCAGAAGCAAAAGCTGAAGCCGAAGCCCACCACAGACAAGCCCAAGTCTGAGCCCGAGCCAGCAGCCACATAGACACCGCCACATACACTACTCACCTGTAACTCACCTGTATATCTATCATATAAACGTCACGACGGTTTTTTCCGGCACCGCCCAGCCCATCCAGTCGGCCTCGCCGTTCGGAATCAAGCCCATCTTGTGCAACTTCCACACGCCCACGCTCATGCACGCAAGCTGGCACAACACGTACACCGCCTTGGCCTGGAGCAACAGCGCCTTCGTCTCCAAGCCGCCGAAGGCCTTGTTGGCGGAGAAAATGGCCACCAACGGGTTCCACACGAGCGAGAACGTCATCATGATCGGGATCATCTGGAGCGAGTTGCCGGTCATGTAGGCCATGATCACGTTCATGGGAATGGACTTGGCGGGCGCCGTGGCCACCTGCCAGGCCTTTTTCACCTTCAAGTCGTCGTAGTTTTTGGCGCTTTTGGACACCGTCTTGGCCCCGGCCGCCTCGCACCCCGGCGGCGCCGCCACGCCCTTCTTGACCGCCGCCACCACCCGCGGCTTGAGGATGTCTCGATACTCTTCCATAGTGCGATAATTTAACTATGGACTCGCTCAAATCCAACCCGTTGAACAAGATAATTGGCCTCTCCATCGTGTTGTCCATGGGCTTCCTCCTCGTGGTGTTGGCCGGCGTCTACGGCAACTGGTACCCCATCATCAACGGCGTCATCTGCGCCGTGGCCCATCTTCCGGTGGCCGTCACCAAGGCCGTGGGCTCCGACGACTTCAGCTTCGACCCGGGCGCCCCCCCCGCGGCGGGCCGCGGGGGGACCCCCCGCGCGGGGGGGGCGCGCCGTCATCCGGCCGGCCCGGGGGCGCCGGCGGGCCGCCCCTCGGCGAGGCCGGCCAGTTTGTGTCGGCGTTCTTGGTGCTCACGGGCCTCTCGTTGCCGATTTTGTTGCACCACTCGATGATTTTGACCAAGACCGCCACCGTGTTGACCATTGTGGGCGGAGGGCTCATCTATGGGACTGTGTACACGTTCGCCACGTACTTTGACGAGGAGGAGGACGTCGACTTGGGCGGCGGCGTTATATAAATGAATATGAACAATAGACAGGAAGAAGAGAGAGAGTAGAGAAGTAGAGACAGAGACAGGTAGAGAAAGAGAGAGAGAGAGAGCGACAATGTTAGAGGAGAGGTGCGCAATTGGGCGGTGGAGAGAGTAGAGGTTGTGTTTGGACGTCGGTGACCAAAGATTAGCGTTGGAAGAGACCAGAGTGGAAGGAGAGTAGGAAAGAGAAGAGAGTAGAGAGTAGGAAAGTGAGACAGTGAGACAATGAGACAGGGAGTGTAGAGCATAGAGTGTAGAGCGTAGATATTCAGAGATTCTGTTGGCTGTAGAGATTTAGAGATTCTGTTGACTGTAGATTAGAGATTCGTAGTAGAGACATACATTAGAAAGTGGAGACGTAGACAGCTAGAGACAGTGGACAGTCCAACAGAGACCCACCAGAGAAGTAAGTAGAGGACACAACACAACAGAGACAGAGATCCAGACATTGAGTAAGAGATTCAGACAAAAGATAGAGATTCAGACTCAACAGAATTCAGAATTTAATAAGAGACAGAAGACATCACCAGAAAAGGACGTCAGACCACAGTGACTACGAAGATGTGGAGACTGTAGAGTACAGATACCGTAGGCTGTAGACTGCAGAGACTCAGAAACTGTAAAGACACATAAACTGTAGACTGTGACTTAGATACTATAGACTAGATTTAGAACTATGGAGATTCAGACGAAAGTACGACAACCGGAGATCTTTGCTACTGCAGCCTGCGCTACTGGGCTGCACGATGGACTGCCCGACCGACTGACGTCACCCATCCACAACTTACTGTTCACTGCCCCACCAAAGTCTCATTTCTCACTCTTATCACTCGCAATGACAGTGGACCCCCTCGTACTTGCGTCCGCCGAGGCCGCCATCGCCCGCGAGCACCAGCTCCACGAGAAGATCGTCAACGAGGAGTTCAAGATCTGGAAAAAATCCGTGCCGTTGCTCTACGACACCATCTACACCCATGCGCTAGACTTCCCGCTGCTCTCGGTGAAATTTGTCCCCACCGCCGCCGTCGCCGACGACCAGGTCGCCGTGCGCTTCTTGTACGGCACCAACTCGTCCCAGCACCTGCAGGACTACTTGAAGTTGGCGCTGGTGTCGCTCCCGGCCACCGTCGCCGAATTTTCGGGCCCGGCCGCCCACAAGCCCGCCGCCTTGCACGTCGAGCAGACCTGGAAGCACAACGGTGAGATCAACAAGCTCGAGGTGTCGCCCGCCGGCACAAAGGTGCTCACGTTCGACAACGAGGGCATTGTGCATCTCTACAATTTGGACTCGCCCAACCCGCCGGTCGACTTCAAGTACCACAAGCTCGAGGGCTACGCGCTCCAGTGGCGCGGCGAGCTGCAGTTCCTCTCCGGCAGCAACGACTCGCAGATCGCTCTCTGGGACGTCTCCAAGCCGCTGACGCCCATCCAGTGCTACAAGAGCCACAACGCCGTCATCAACGACTTGTCGCTCAACCCACAGCCCGACTTGGTGGCCTCGGTGTCGGACGACTACTCCACGCAGGTCCACGACTTGCGGGCGCCGGCCCTGGACGCCGTGGCCATCAAATTGGCCCACAAGCACATCCAGAACGCCGTGGCCTTCCACCCGCAGGTGTCGTCGCTCATGGCCGTGGCCGGCAGGGACAACGTGGTGTCGCTCCACGACTTGCGCAACCCGCGGGCGCCGTTCCGCCGGCTTTTCGGCCACAACGACTCCGTCACCGGCTTAAAGTGGGACCCGCTCGACGCCAACAAGTTGGTGTCGTGGTCGCTCGACAAGCGCGTCAACGTGTGGGAGCTCGACCGCTTGGACGACGAGTTCACCTACCCGGACGCCGCCGAAGGCTCCCGCAGACGGGCCAACAAGTCGGTCGACCCGTGTCTTCGGTTCGTCAGCGGCGGCCACACCAACAAGATCAACGAGGTCGACCTCCACCCCAAGATCGCCGGCTTGACCATCACCGTCGGCGACGACAACTTGTTGGAGGTGTGGAAGGCCAAGACGATACCGGAGGAGGAGGAGGACGAGGATGAGCCGGAGAAGGAAGAGCCCGAAAAGGAGGAGCCCGAAAAGGACGAGCCGAAGGACGTCGACATGGACGACGCGCCGGCCGAGCCGGAGCCAGACGCCAAGCCGGCGAGCGAGCCCGAGTCCGAGGCCAACTAACTGTATAATTATGTATTGAATAGATGCAATTACTGATACACATGCCAGACGAAGTACGTGGGTATGGCCCCCACGCTATGCTTGGCGCCCTCGTCCAACACGAGCAACGACCCGCGGGCCACGGCGGTCGGCGTCTCGGCGGCCATGAGAAGCACCGTTTGGGCGGTGTCAGAGCCGAGCCGCACCACCTGCGCCGAGTAGAGGAATGCGCCTACACGGGCGGCGTGCTCCACGCGGTGCGTAGGCGCTGGCAGCTCGCTGCGGAGCTGCGGTCGTATGTACTTTTGGCGGCGGAGCTGCGCCGTCAAGTCGGTGCCGTCAGAGGCAGTGCCGTCGGCGCCAGTGCCGTTGTCCGCACCGCTGGTATTGTCCGCACCGCCAGTGCTGCTCATGCTGCCGTCAGTGGCAGTGGCAGTGCTGCCGTTGCTGTTACTGCCGCCCCGCAAAACATGCTCGAACCGATTATACCGGAACCACAGCACGAACTGGCGCACCGCACGGCCCACCGGCACCGCCGTCTCGCACCACGACGTCGTGACAAGGTCGGCGACCCTGCGGCGCCCCAGCGGCGGCGGCGGCGGCCCGCGGCGCTGGATCATGGCGCCCAAGTCAAATACAGAAATGCTCTTGCTCAGGCCCAGCGGCTTGCCCAGCGGCTTCCGCTTGCCCACGCGGTTGGACACGTCGGCCAAGGCGCGGCGCCGGCGCAGGCGCTCGGCCTGCAAACGCACGCGGTCAGACGGGTCCATCGCAGTGTTTACTTTTCGTACTGGTCGATGGAATAGTTTCGCAACAACGTCTGGCGGTCCTGCTGGAGGCCAGATTTTTTGTAGTCCAACTGGCGGATCTCGCGAGCAAACTCGTCGTTGATGAGGTTCAACCAGCCGTTGTGGCGGGCGCACTTGCGCTTCTCCTGGATGCAGAAATGGTAGTCCCGGCCCTCTTTGTAGGCGGTGAGCACGTCGTCCACGTCGAACCGCTCGACAATGTCCAGCGTGATGTGGCGGAGCCGCTGGTCGTAGAGACAGAGCTCGATCTTCTTGCGCTTCTTCTTCAGCTTGTCGGGGTCCGACACCTGCTCGTTGACCTGGCGGGTCTTGTCCTTGTAGAGCGCCAACAGGGCCATTTTCTGCTTGACGCCGGCGATGCGGCCGCTGACCAGCGCCAACTCGGCGTCGAGCCCCACGAGCTGCGCCCGCACGCACTCCGGGAACTTGTCCATGTTGGCGTCGGGGTCCTCAACCTGCGGGAGCTCGGGAAACTGGTTGCCCAAGGCCCTGAACTCGTCGAACGGCCGCTGCGCCGCCGACGCCAAGAGCGCCGCCTCCTTGTTGGCCGCGAGCCGCTCGAAGAACCGCCGCCCGCACTCGCGCGAGCAGTACTTGCTGCCGGCGGCGATGGGGTTCCAGCACAGGTCAAGCCGGCACTTGCGCTTGAACAAGGTGGTGCCCTTGCCCTTCCACCGGCAGAACTTGCAGTAGAAGCGCGCCACAAGGCTCTTGTACCGCAAGTCGAGCTTCATGCACTTGAAGTGGTACCACTCGTCGCAGCCATCGCACCCCACCATCAACTCGCCGGTGTCGGGCTTGCGGCAGATACAGTACACCTCCTGCGAGTTGAGGTTGAACTTGGCCAGGCCGCTGAACTTCTTCCACTGGCGCGCCAACTCGTCGTTGCTCTCGAGGTCGATCGGGTGGTGGACTAGCGCCAGGTAAGACATTTGCAGTTTTCAGTCGCACCCATTTTCCATGTCCCCCAAGGTTATTATCATCTCGTCCGACGACGAGAAGTTCCCCGTCGACGTCAAGGTCGCCGAGCGCTCCGTGCTCATCAAGAACATGATCGCCGACTTGAACCCCGACGGGCTCGACGAGGACTTTGAGATCCCCACGCCAAACGTCAGATCCACCGTCTTGGAGAAGGTCATCGAGTGGTGCGAGCACCACAAGAACACCGTGTTCGCCGAGGACGAGGACGACGACGCCAAGAAGACCGCCCCCATCGACGAGTGGGACAAGAACTTCCTCAAGGTCGACCAGGAAATGCTTTACGAGATCATTTCCGCCGCCAACTACTTGAACATCCGCCCGTTGTTGGACGCCGGGTGCAAGACCGTAGCCGAGATGATCAAGAGTAAGTCGCCCGAGGAATTGAGGCGGTTGTTCAACATCGCCAACGATTTCAGCCCGGAGGAGGAGGCGGCAATCAGACGCGAGAACGAGTGGGCCGAGGACCGCTAGTATGTACTAATGTATGTTGAGTATGAGACTGTAGTGGTGCTAGTTCTACGGTGAACGTATGCTGGCTATAGGGCGTTCTACGCTGGTCTACGTTATGATAGATCACGAAATACGATTGTGATAGATCAGAACCACAAAAGATGAGGGGTCACAAACACAAACACAAACACAGATTCGTACCATGCACTGATACATCACAACCACAAACACAAATAGGAATTACATGACAAATGAATTGACAGTAACATGACAAATGAAATGACAGACATACAAATTAAATCAACCACAACCCACCACAACACACCACAACACACCACCGACACACCACAACCCACCACTGACACACCACAACACAAACCCCAACACTCCAACACACCTCCAAATCACATTCCTACACGCCACCATCGAGTGAGAATTTGATCGCACCATGTCTTCAGACGACGAAACAGTGGTCGACCCCGGCCACGCCCACTACAACGCCGCCTCCGGGCTGTTCGACACGTCCACGCTCGTCAACGGCGTCGACACCCCCAACGAGTCGCCGTCGCTCCGCAAATACGGGCTTAATGCCTCGCTCCGGCACTTGCACTATTCCGAAAACAAGTTGAGCTTGGACCGCCTCATCAACTTGACCATCGATGTGTTGTACGAGCTCATCAACGAGAACAAGCAGCGGCCCATCTTCTACCCCACGTCCGTGCACAACGACGATGAACACCACTCGGCGTTGGTGAGATCGTCCGAGACCACCAAGAACCTCGCCAAAAAACGGCCCGACGAGGCGCTTCCCGAGTTGAAGGTGCTCAACTTGAACGTGCAGCTCGGCAACCACGCCGCCAACGACATCACGTATCTCGACAAGACGTCGATCGCCACGTTGCTCGAGAAAAGGCTCAACAAGCAAATCAGCTTTTTGCTCAACTTGAAGGACCGCATCGACGACACCTCGTCCAAGGTGTTTGTGACGGGCGACTTGAACGCCGGAAAGTCGTCGTTCTGCAATGCGCTCTTGCGCCGCAAGCTCTTGCCGGAGGACCAGCAGCCGTGCACCGCCGTGTTCTGCGAGGTGCTCGACGCCTCCATCAACAAAAACGTCGAGGAGGTCCACGCCGTGCCCGTGGGCGCCGCCTACGAGTTGAAGGACGAGTCGTCCTACCAGGTGTTCCCGCTCGACAAGTTGCACGACTTGGTGTACGAGTCGTCGGTGTACGGCATCTTGAAAATCTACGTCAACGACCGCCGGGCGCCCGAGCAGAGCCTTCTCCGCAACGGCGTCATCGACATCCGGCTCATCGACGCCCCGGGCCTCAACATGGACTCGTACCAGACCACCCAGGTGTTCTCGCGCCAGGAGGAGATCGACTTGATCGTGTTCGTGGTCAACTCGGAGAACCACTTTACGTTGTCCGGCAAGGACTTCATCACCACCGCCACCGCCGAGAAGAAGTACGTGTTCATCGTGTCCAACAAGTTCGACAACATCAAGGACAAGGACCGGTGCAAGGGCAAAATCATGGACCAGGTCAAGTCTTTGAGTCCCGACACCTACAAGGACTCCAAGGACTTTGTGCATTTTGTCAGCTCGTCCGAGATCCTCGACGGGTTGCCCGACGGCGATGATCCCGGCGACGACCCCGAGCCGGCCAACCCCGACTTCGACAACTTGGAGGCGTCGTTGCGCAAGTTTGTGCTTGAAAAAAGAGCCATTTCCAAGCTCTTGCCCGCCAAAAACTTCCTCTCCAACATCTTGAAGGACCTTGCCGTTCTTGTGGACTTGAACGAACAGGTCTACAACGAAGAGAAGTCCACAAAATTCCAGCAGTTGACGCTGCAGGTGTCGCCGGAGTACGACTTGATGTTGAAGAAAAGCGTCGCCATCAACGACAAGATCAACCGGGTCATCGAGTCGACCTGCTCGGACGCGTACGACTCCACCAAGATCCAGCTCGTTGCCAGTTTGGACAAACTCGGCGACAAGCCCGCGGTGCCATATTTGGGTCTTCAGTACGCCTACGACTACGCCAAGGCCACGCAAAAGAAACTCGTCGACAACATCTTGGCGTCTGTCAAGGAGTGCGAAGAGGGCTCCAAGGACTTGACCGCTCAAAGCGTCGAAGATATCACTAAACTCGGCAAGACCACCTTGGGAGACGAGTTCCTCAGCGATATGGTGTTCAACTCCGACCTCATGTTCACGAGAAGAAAGGACCTCACTGCCAAGCAGTTGAGCGCCGGCATCGAGTTCGGCGACTTCTTCGACCCTTCGTTGGAGTCGTTTGCCCTCTGGTTGGGGGTGCCTTCGGAGTTCGTGGCCAGATTCATCAGCACTTTGAGCTATTACGACGTCACCTCCATTGTCACCAAGTTGCCCTCGCAGGCAATCACCTTGAGAGAGCAGTTGCCCACGCAGCTCACGTTGCACACGTTGTACTCGTCTACGAAGATCTTGACGGCCGGCGCGGTTGCTAGAAAGCTCTACTCGCTCACCTACTATGTGACGCCCGCCATGCTCAAGAAAGTCGGCGTGCCCGTGTTGATTGGAATCGGTGGGTTCACCGCCTACTACTTGATCAACGATATACCCAACGCCCTTCCTAGGAAACAGGCCCGCAAAATCAAAAAGAAGGTGTACGACTTGGAATATATTCACGCCAACTCCGACCGGGTGGCCAAGGAATGCAGAAAAGTGTTGAACTACCCGGCCAGACAGGTGATGAATAACTTCCAGACCAGCATCGACAAGAGAAGCGTCGAAAAGGACAAGATTGAAAAATTGATCAAAGATGCCGACTTGAGCTTAGACTACTTTGCCAACTTGAAGAAGAAGATTAAGTACGAAGAGAAACTTATCAACCAAGTCAACTTGGAAAATATCAATACGGTGGACTGAAAAGCATAATAATGAGGATATGATAGTATATAGTCGACGTTACTAACGTTTGTTTCGATGTAAATAGATCAAAAGAATGCAGACTGCAATTAATAAGAACGATAACCCGAAACTCAACTCGAACGCCTCTTTGTAGCACCCGTTACCCTTATAGCAGATCCCGGTGGCGGCGTCAGTGTTCTGGTCGTATGTTCTCCCGAAGTATTTGGTCAACAAATACAACACTATAAAGGGCGGGAAACAGATCAAGCCCCAGGAGATGGAAAAGTTCCTGGTGCCGAATTCGTCGGCAATGACAGCAGGATACACGCCAAACGTCAACCCGTAGGCGCCGCCGGCGATCGCCGAGGTGAGCGTGACCATGTGTGCGCTGTGAACGTTTACAATGCATAAGAACTGGTTGGCGCAAACCAAAAAGGTTGTGGCCAACACTATCCAGAGTCTTTGAATGTGAAACTTTTTGTAGATGAAGTCGGAGGCGAGTCCCGACAAAAGGCGCCCGGAGAACGACGCAATCGAGATGACGGAGACCTGGAGCGCCTGGAGCTGGTTCGGGGCGATACCAACCAGTGGTGCGTTGTAGTAATACTGGGCGTTGACAATAAACCCGATAGAGTAGATGTACATCAGCGAAATGCCCGAGATCAACGCCACAAACGTTATGTGGGTGAGGAAGAGTCTGCTGGTAAGCAACTTTTGGAACACCTGCAGAGTCGTCTTGTGTTTTCTAGATTTTTTGATCTCCTGGGCCTTTCGGGCCACGCTGCCGCCGGATTTTTGGTTGACGGGCTGGCGCAAGCTCGACGACGAGTCCTTGTGGACGAGCTCTCGGAGAAGCGGCGTGGCCTCGGAGAGCGACGACATCGAGCCCCGAGGAGTCCGCTCTCCTATGCCCCAGAACGAAAGCGACGCCGGGAGCGACGCCTCGCTGTTCAAGCTGGAGCTAGAGTTGACGCGGCGCGGCGTGGAGCTCTCGAAGTCGGCGCTCAGCACGGACGTGGATGAGTTGGCGTGCTCCAAGGGCGGCCTCTCGTCGTCGTGGTCCTCGTGCTCGAGGTGGATGTCGACGAAAAACGAGCTCACAAACACCGTGCCGCCGCTGGCGACGGCCACAAAGAGCAACAAGCCGCCCACGTCGTCCTTAAATACAGAGGCGGCCACCACCGAATAAAGGGTGGCCGAGAGCCCGTAGGCGCTGACAGGCAAGGCGCCCGCCGAGCCGCGGTGTTTCGGGAAGTTCGCCTGCGTCGCCTTGAGGATGGTGAAGAAGGAGGTGACGCAGCCA
Organism: Keqinozyma sinolaborantium; assembly: GCA_039762375.1. NCBI lineage: Eukaryota > Fungi > Ascomycota > Pichiomycetes > Serinales > Debaryomycetaceae > Keqinozyma > Keqinozyma sinolaborantium. The sequence goes on from JAQRFW010000095.1 coordinate 14,031, forward strand.
AAGCCCACAAACAAAATAGCAAAGCACAACCAGCCGATGGACGACACTTCCCGAATGTAGACAAAATAGAGGCCCAAGTACCCCACAAAAATCAGCACCGACCCCAAGACGATGCTGCGCGTGGTGCCGAGGTGGTCGATGACCACGCCGCCCACAAGCCCCCCAATGGCGGTGCCCAAGTTGACCGCTAGCGACAAAGTTGCGGAATCCGAGGCCTTGAGACGGCATTTTTGGATCAATTGCGGGCTGTACACGCCGTAGAGGTACGTGGTGCCCGAGGCCAAGCCGATGAGCACCGACGCCACCAAGGCGGTGACCCGCGCGCCCAATCGAGAGTCCAGCAGCATCAGTAAGCCAAGTCTATGATCGCAACAGCGAAAAACCAATTTGACATGGGCCGCTTGAACAACTCGGAGTTTTTGGCGCAGTTGGGCGACCTCTTGACGGCCGTGGACGGCCAGTCGTCGGTGTACGTGACGCAGAAGCGGCTTTCGGCGGCGTTGCCCCTCGAAAACCTGGACGAAATCGCCGATTTACCGTCGCAGGTCGTCGCATCGGCCGTCGACAACACCCTGCTGTACCCCGTGTTGATACGAGTGTCGACCAACGCCAACCACAAGCCCAAGCTGAAGAAGAAGCTCTCGACGGTCGTGGAAACGGCGCAGTTGGACTCGTTCTGGGCCGACTACGCCCTGGTCATCAAGTCGGGCTTCGTGGGGCTCAAGAAGAAGGACAAGAAGAAGCCCAAGAAGGCCCGCGTCGCCAAATAGCTGTATAGTATCATATATATCATTACTCGTCTTCTACGATCACCATGCCGTTGGGGTAGATGCACCCGACCGTGCGGATGGCCGACCCCAACATGTGGTTGAGGGTCTCTTTGGGCGGGAGCGGCGACGTCACCTTGAACTTGAACTCCGGCACGAACCCGCGGAACTTGTCGGCGGCCTGCTGGTCCAGCATCGTCAGCTCGACGCTCCGCTCAAACCACCCGTCCCGGTACAACTGCACGTACTCGAAGAGGTCCTGGACGGGGGCGTCGGCGTCGAACGTGAACGTCACGCGCTCGCCCGACGGCAACTTGATGCCCACGCGGGCCTTGTCGGCGGTGTCGGCGAGGTCCTGCTTAAAGTGCCCGATTCGGTAGGCGTAGTACTCCTTGGTGAGCTTCTGGCGGTCGCGCTCGAGCTTCTTGGCCCGGTCCTTGGCGAGCGAGCTCTGGAAGTTCATCTCCTGCTGCTTCATAAGCACCTGGATCACAAACTTGTCCTTCAACTCGGCCCGGATCGCCTTGAGCTCCGGCTCGTACTTGGCGATTTTCTTGACGAACTTGGTGGCAATCACCCCGTCCGCGTCGGCGTCCCGCCCAAGCCCGCCCTGGAGCTTCACGAGAAGCAGCATCTTGGGCTTGGTCTTGACGGGGCCTCGCGGCGACATGATGGTCGACCGTGTCAACCCCAAGAGCCCCAAAAACGGGAACTTGGTGGCGCTGAGCCCGTTGGCCAACTGGTAGCACTCCGGGTTCGTCAAGTCGCCGCCCCAGATCATGATGTTGGGGTCGGCGAAAAGGTCGACAAACTTGGGGTTCGTCACCACCTGCTCGAACACCGCCCCGCTGTTCTCGTTCTCGGCGTTGGTCAAGTACACAAACAAGAACACGCCCTTGTTGGTGGCGTTGTACAACGCCTGGGTGTAGCTGCCCTCGAAAAACGGCGGGAGCCGCACGGCGCCGCCCGCCGGCAAGCTGTCCTCGAGCCGCCGCACGAAGCTGCTGGCACGGTCGATGGCGGCGGCCTTGGGGTGCTCGTCGCGGAAGTAGAGCACCTGGAATGCCTTGCTGAGCACCGTTGCTAGCACGTAGAGCACGAAAATGAGCGATTTCACCACCACCACCTGGAAAAACTCCGAGATTTTGCGCACGTACCTGCCCAAGCGCCGTGAGTTGAAGCTGGTCCGCTCCGCCGGCTGCGGCTCTTCTTGGGGGAACGCTCCGGGGACGTTGTTGGACATAGTGGTGAATGTGTGTGCGAATTGGGGTCACGTGAAGTTGGTGATTGTGCAGTTGGGTCGGGTGGTGCCGAGTGGTTGCCGGTTCTCGAGTCTTGCCGGCTGCTACGTGGGCTACGTGGGATACGTGGGCTACGTGTCGCTGACTGCTGGCGTCTCCAGGTGCCAACTTTATTCAGAATTAGACTTTCGCAACGCCTCGACCTCTGAGCCAGACGGCTGGGCTTGCCTGGCTTTGGCCTTTTCGGCCTAATAAATACTACTAATGTACAATGATTGAGACTTAACGAACAATTGAATACCAGCGAAAAAACGTCAAACGGTGGACTGAGCAGCACGTCAGCTTGCAGTTACTGAACCATGCCTCTGTTAATTGTATAATGCATGTTTGTCAAACTTTTAAATAAATAGTACAGATTTTGCAGCTTTTATCCTGAATGAGTGGATTACGCTAACACTTCGATAACATCTAGCTTCCACATCTAAGAGATTTGATAAGGGAGTACTTAGATGAGACAAGATGCAGCCGATGTCACTCGGGAATCCAATGTTAATACCGAAAAGTAGTACCTGCATAAATTGTAAGGACTTGATACCTTGTCAACATGTAACCAAAACCCTAACTCTATTTTTCTAATATGGGTGGCAAGAGCAATAGCGTCACTCCACATCAGCAGAAATAGAGTTCAGGACTGGGCCTGTAAAATGTCAGTGAGGAAAGTAGAGTTACTTTTCAAGTATAAAATGCTGGAAATATAAGATTTGTTCACAATTCGAAGCATTTAAATCACAACAAAGGGCATATCTCCACTGACAGTTCTAAATGATTTCCCTCTTGAACAACATTGCTTTGTCGCTCTCACTCATATCAACATCTTGATACTCCAGCTCGAAGTCAACTATGTTCGTGCAACGTTTAATGATGATGTCATTGAACAATACGAAGAGTCTTTCTACACGCGGATTCACTCTGTTTTTGGCGAGATTTATCCAAAGACCCCTAATAACCAGTGAAGGAGCTATGTACGTAATAATTCAGCATTCCGAGATTGGCCAATATTCGATTAAATTCGACTTCTGTTCTCTTGATAGCGCCATGGATCTTCCAGTTCGTTATGGCTTGAAGACCGTCCATTGTCTGTATAAAGTGTATCTCATACGGAATGATGCCTACGTTTTGGTGAAGTATCATGAACAATGCATTCTCTTCAGGAATGTGCCAAGCCAACATAACGTTTCGCCAATTTTAGTTAAACAATAATCGCCTGCGTAGCGTAATGGTTAACGCGTTTGACTTCTAATCAAAAGATTGCGGGTTCGACTCCCGCCGTGGGTTCGATGCGGATTTAGCTCAGTTGGGAGAGCGTCAGACTGAAGTCAACTTCGGTCCAGTAATCTGAAGGTCCTGTGTTCGATCCACAGAATTCGCATTTCTTTTTGCAAATGTGGTGGTTTCGGCTAGATATTTTTAGCTGGGCTATATCGAATGTTGTCCATTAATCGTAATATTATTTAAAGAATTTCAGGCAGTTTTCTGCAAAGGTCACCGGGAGTCCAAAAATAGGATTGATGGCTTGGATGTTTGTGTCTTCGCCAGTTTCAGTTGTTGTGAAATTGTAAGCCAAGTCTTGGTTTGCAGCAATTCGAAAGCTGTGCTCACACACACTCAACCCCAATAAAGAGTAGTTGGTGTGGTAAAAATCCACAGACTTGCCCGGCTTGTCTCTGAAGCCTCCCTGGTCGTCGCGCTGGCAGCAGTTGAGCAAGTACGTCTTGAGGGCCTCTTTGTCGAAAATGGGCTTTTCCAAGACCGACTCAATAATCGCATACACCGCCCCGACCCAAAAACTGTAGCAGGCGTCCACGAGCTTGTTGGTTCTGCCCGAGAGCCCGCCCTCCAACTGGTACTGTCTCGCGACGCACCAGCGGATGAGCTTGGGGAGGTTGATTTTTTCAACGTCCTTCTTTTCTTTGGCCAAAAGCACCACCGCCGCCACCGCGCAGAAAGTGTAGCCGCCGTGGGCCTCGGTGTGGGGCACCCCCGCGAAGCCGCCCTCGTACGTCTGGCACCGGAGAATCCACAGCAAGGTGTTCTCGCACAACTCGTCGGTCAAAAGCCCGAGCAAAGACGCCACCACCAACACGCAGTAGGTGGACCTGGTGTCGGACTCGCCGTTGACGTGCATGATGAACGAGCCGTCGGGCCGCTTCAACGCCATGAACCAGCCGTACAAGTTTTTTCTGATTTTTCCAAGCGTCTCGTAGTCTTTGAGAAGCACGAGCGTCAAAACCCCGGCGTACGTCGACGCCACATGGCCCAATTGGCCGCTGCCGCCGCTCATGCCGCCGAAGCCGTCGTCCACGATGAGGGTGGCGATCTTCTCGCGGGCGAGCCGCACGGTTTCGGCGTCCAAGTCGGCGTTCATCAAGCAGTACGAGTTGAGAAGCCAGTACAACATCCACGAATGGTTAGCGTCGAGCGACTTGTAGTAGTGGGGAAGCGGCTGCGCCAAGCTCAGCGTGACGTAGGCGGTGTGGTGCTCGATCTCGAACAAGCCGTTGTGGTGCTGGAGGCCCTTGTAGATGCGTTTAATGGAATTTTCCACCTCAAGCTGAGATTGGACCGTCTGCGAGTCGTAGGGGTCCTCCACGACGTCCGGCTCGGTTAGCATCATAGTCAAGTGGGCAGTGATATCCGGGGGCCGCACTTCCTCGAACTTGGAGTTCTCATGGGCCTTGACGAGGTTATATAGATAAGCGACTTTTTCATCCATGTGTGAGAAAGTTACTGGATTGGGCGGTTTCAATGTCATGATTCATTAGAGTATGTACTGAGCTATGTAGTTCAAGATGGTCTCGTAGCACACGATGTACTGGTCGAGGTTCTGCACCATGCTGATGCGCTGGGTGCGCTGGTATTGGATCGAGCTGTAGATGAGGTCGTACGACCCAAACGGGTCCACCGAGTTGGGGTTGGTGTTACCGTTGAAGAGGTCCATGATCTGGTCGATGGCGATGAAGCACCCGGTGCGGCCGCACCCCGCCGAGCAGTGCACCACCACGTGGTTGCTGATGTGGTGGTCCTTCATGAGCTTGTTTTTGAAATTGATGAAATCGATCAACCGGTCGATGTTGGGCACGCCAAAGTCCGGCCACTCCTTGAACTCGAGGTGCCGCACCTCCGACTCCTTGCCGTCCTTGGTGACCTTGATGAGCCGCAAGTTGAAGTACTCGAACTCGGTTTTCTGCTGGATCCGGGTAGTGATGCGCGAGTTGGTGTACTCGTGGTCGTCAAAGTACTTGGAGTCCTGGCCGAGGAGGTTGGCCAGCATCTGCTTGTTGAGACACACCACCACGCCGATCTTGTTGTACCACACGGTCTTCCAGAAGTCCTCGTAGGTGGCCTGCAACGGGTTTTGCGTGGCGATGTACTTGAACTGCGAGATCTTGTCGAACTGGATGTAGTTGGCGTTGAAGTAGTCCTCCTGCTCGTCGCCCGAGGGGGACGGTGAGTAGTTGATCTTGACGCGCGAGTGCTCGTACGGCCAGATGTTGTTGTAGCGGTTTTTGAGTCCGTACTCGATGCCCTTGGGGATCTTGTAGACGATGTCGTCGCACCCCGGGCACAAGGCGTTGGGCGAGCACACGTTGGGGTTGTGGCCCTTGGCCTCCGACACCGCGAAGTTCAACCGGAGCTGCTCGGACTTCTCGATCTTGTTGAACTTGGCGTTGAGCTTGTTGATGAGGTCGTGGTTGGAGATGAGCGCCCCGTCCTGGAGGAGCAAGTCCTTGAACCACGCCGGCAACTTGTCGAGTTTCTCGGCGAGGTTGGCCGGGTACTTGAACTGGTAGTTGTAGTTGGCGAGGTTCTCGGGCTCGGCGCCCACCACCGACATGTCGAGCTTGGGCAAGCAGTTCTTTTTGATGGACGAGATGAACTTCTGCTGCGGCGGCGCCGACGACGGGAGCAGGAACCCCAGGAGCACCGTGGGTGCGGCGGCGGTGTCAACATGCAAGTCCTTGGAGAAGTTGATGGGCAGAATCGGCAGCGCCGCGGCGCCCAGGAGCCCCGTGGCCGGCGAGAGCATGCCGTGCTCAAGCAACTCCGGGTCGGTGACGGCCTGGAACCCGTGGTCCAAGCAGTGGATGGCGAAGACGTCGTAGGCGGCGAACTTGGCGATGGTCTGCGACATGGCGAACGAGAGGCCGTCGCGCGACGAGTCGGCGTCGTAGAGAAGCACCGGAAGCGGGTCGGCCGCCGTGCCGTCGAGCCGCGCAAGCACGAGCGCCTTGGTGGCCGGCGGGATGTTGATGGAGTTGAGAATGTGCGGCAAGTCGTACGAGGCCCGCTTCAAGAGCGTCGTAGGCAAGCAGATGTTGATGGCGCCGCGCACCCGCAGCAACGAGAACATGTTGTAGGGGCGGATGTCGAACACCACGTAGTTGTCGAACGAGTCCGGGGCCACGAAGGTGACGTTTTGGTTGCTGGGGGATTTTTTGAACTGCGGAATCGACCGATTGAGCGGCGGTGGCGGGTCGGCACTCGAGACCTGCACCGACGGGACGCCTGCCGAAAAGTACGTCGACATGTCGGCGTCCGGACTGCAAGTGGGCGATACATAAGATAAGGCCATGGATATGCAGAGGAAGATTCGAGCGCACCCGCGCATTAAGTATGGAAAATGTCAAAGCCCGTGACGTCATGCGATGGTCTAGACCGCGAGTTAAATATAGAAGGGGGTCCAGTGACGTGCGAAGCAGGTGATGACTTTCATACGGCCTTAACGTTGGCGGCCTGGCGGCGAACCCGCACGATAAATAGCACGAGCTGCGCCGCCGCCCGCAACCGGCTGCCCCCACGCCGCTCCCCCACAAACACCTTCTCGATGCTCATCGGGTTCCGTAGAAGTAGGTCGGTGGTGCCGTCACCGTAGAGCAACTGCGCCGTGTTCTGGGTGCGGTCGTCGTCCGCCGGCGCCATGAGCCGCTTGGCCACCGCGTTGTACTGGCGGAGCTGCGCGATCAAGTCGGCCTGGGCCGCCATTTTCTGCTCGTACCCACTAATGTCCTGGCGCATCATGTGCACGAGCAGCCCCAACGACTGCGCCTGGGCATCGCTGCGCTGCTTCTCGCGCTTGTAGGAGTCCTTGATGTCGTTGGCCTCGGCGAGCTGCTCCATCACCGCCGCGTGGGTGTCCTCGAACTGCTGCACCCGGTCCTGGAACTTGACCACGAGCGTCTGGACCTTTTCGGCGGCGGCGCGCTCGTTGGTGTCTAGTTGTTGTTGGAGCGCGTAGTTGTCGTGCTGGAGCGCGGCGGCGTGGTTCTTGAGGCGGGCGATGGTCTCGTTGGCGGCGGCGAGCTCGGCGGTCTGGCGCTCGAGCTTGCGGAGGAGAAGCGCCGGCGCCGGAGGC
>JAQRFW010000096.1:0-13217 GCA_039762375.1 Keqinozyma sinolaborantium
AGAACCGATACCACTCAAGTCACTGCTCCTCCACCAAGCGGATCAGGTCCTCAGACGGTGACTGAGATAGTCCCTCCAACGGGTGGTGACAACACCAGTTTCACTACCGTTACATCCACTGACCTGACGAGAACCGATACCACTCAAGTCACTGCTCCTCCACCTAGTGGATCGGGTCCTCAGACTGTGACTGAGATCGTGCCTCCCACTGGAGATGACAACACCAGTTTGACTACTGTCACCTCAACTGACCTGACAAGAACGGATACAACCTGGGTCACCGTACCTCCTACCGATGGTCAACCTGGTACTGTGACTGAGATCGTCCCTCCAACTGATGGTGACAACACCAGTTTCACCACCGTCACCTCTACCGACCTGACCAGAACTGACACCACTCAAGTCACGGGTCCTCCACCAACTGGTACCGAGCCACAAACGGTCACCGAGATTGTTCCGCCGAACAACACCGGTTGGACCACCGTCACATCTACTGACCTGACCAGAACAGACACTACCCAGGTAACCGGTCCTCCACCTACTGGAAATGAGCCTCGGACTGTCACCGAGATTGTCCCTCCAACTGGTGGTGAGAACACTAGTTTGACTACTGTCACCTCCACTGACCTGACCAGAACCGATACCACTCAGATCACTGGCCCTCCACCAACTGGTACAGAACCTCAGACTGTTATCGAGATTGTTCCTCCAACCAATGGCAATAGTGACAACAGTTCTGTTCCTGCAGGTAGCAATGGCGACAGTCCTGGTGATGACAATGATGGTAACAATACTGGTGTGGTCACTGTTACTTCAGTTGACTCCACCGTAACCGAAACAATCCACGTAACTGGTCCAGCTCCAACTGGAACTGAACCTCAGACTATTACGGAAATTGTCCCAAGCAACAGTCCAAACACGCTAGCCACAATTGTAACTAGCAGTGGAGTACCAGAGTCTGCTGTTCCTGTTCCTGGTGAGGGAGTTGGCTCCAAATTTAACGTTTCGTTCATTCTTATCTTGATATCTGTTATTTCTTTGATTTAATTTCTGGACTTTTAGCTTCTTCTTCTTCTTCTTCTGTGCTTATTCTTTCGTACTTTTAATTTTATGTTCTGTTATTGATTGGGATTTGACAGTCGTCGATAAATTGGGGCGCGAAATTTCAACATAGACATGCCATCAAGTGTTGTGAAAAATGACTGACGGAGAGCAGTAAGTGTCATATTTTTAAGATAATGAACCCAGCTGAACTTTGTATATCGATGGAAACTACAGAGTGCTGTCCTCAAAGAATTGATTAGCGTGCGTTCTGGCTTTTTTTTCAATTTGAGCAGTCCTAGCACTCCAGTCTGATATCCCATGTGAAAAGTAAGTTCCTGATTCCTAATCTAAATCTGTGTCGGATATTAGCTTTGCGTTTTGTGGATGCGGTGATTGATATTACAGACCTGTTGCTGCCTTGATTAACAAATTCATGTGTATTCTATGATGGATTCAGGATTTATTAAATATTTTAATGATTTTGATGATGTGCCAGACCTTCAGCGTCGTTTTACGAGAGACGGAACATGTCAAATAAAAAGTATCAAGAAATTGATGTTTATTATAATCACACACAAAACAATATTCACGTTACTATGGGAAGTTTCCCAATCTTGGGCCAAAATATCCGCCATCAGCAAGCGATGCGTTGAATCTTGAGGTCTGGCCATTTCCACCTTCAATTCCCTTATACACTATATTGTTACCCCACCAGTCCAATGACTTGTCATGATATTCTACTGCAAAGAATATGATGATCGACGAAATCGCAAGGCCTGACCCCAAACCAACCGAAGTAAGATAATTGTACTTGGTCCACCAATCCAAGTACCGATTCTTAATGTATACCATGAATATTAAGCAAAAATAGAAACTCATAATAAAATATGAGACATTAGATGGTGCAAATCCCATTACTCCACTAATAATGATAGCAGGCTGAAACCACTTTCTGTGCTTCTTTGATAGAAGGCTCCGAATAAGATAGCATGGGAATGCCAAAAGAAATCCAATCAAGAAACAGTATTTCAACATTGGATAAAGCCCATCAAATATTCTCTTAGGACCTATGACTCCCCAAATAACGGAAGCAGAGAAATAGATCTGGGCATCACCTTTACAGGTGAACTTTTGTGGTTGATGGGGCTCACATAATCCTTCAAAGCTGTCAATTTGCCAGTTAATAACCCCCAAACAGATAAACAAACTGACAAATGTCCCTAAGATCTGGACTCTGAATGCTGCCCAAGGTGGAATTTTTGAATAGTGTCCAATCTTCTGATTTGAAATGTAGTTCTCGGCCTGAATATCTGTTTGAGTTCCAAATGATTTCAAGATCAAATGTGCATTAGGCTTTCCAGGAAGAGCATATCCAATAATCAACTCCACGAGCACATTCATAGAAAGTTGGTATCCCGTGATTGAACACAATACAGTTATCGGGATTAAAAACACAAAATTGATTGCTACAACAAAGAACAATCCCCAAACAGGCGTCTCTGTAGGGTAGACTTCTACCACCACAATACCAAGAACTAGGGATATGAGTAAGACAATCAAAAATACCCATTCTGGTACTTCCTTGTATTGGCGCATCATCCTACTATGAGGATCGTTGAACCCTTCTAACGAGGACCGGTGAAATTGCCGAAGGGAAAGCCACAAACTTTTAGAGGCAAAAAGTATATCATTCCAATTTGTGAAACAGGTGAAAAGGAAAACAAATGGGTAACTAGCAAAGAATGCACCGTATGAGACCAAATTTGCAGCAGTATAAAAGGGGGGGCTGTATTTCTGATACTTGTCATTGTCAAAGACCTGATCTTCGTTGAGGATTTTTCCAATTTTATAACGCTCTCCAGTATTATCAAAAATAGCTGACGAGTTAACTGGCAAGTATGAAGACCACGAGTAGTTGGTGTAGTAGAGGCCAATGATAGAAACTAATCCTATAAGAAGTCCGATGCCAGAATTGATATTGTTGAATGCAGGAACCACTAAAGGCGAATAAGTGCCAATGTAATTCCAATCAAATGAAGTAATTGGGTTAACTCCTAAGCCTTCATTGAATCCTGTAATGACGTCAAGATTAAAGTTGTACGGTTTGATCCAAGTAATCCAACTGAAAGTAGAAAGTGCTTGAAAGAGATAACCAGGTACCCAGTACCAGAGGAAAGACCCAGAGAACACAATAAAAAAGTAGGCATATCTCGAGAGCGTCCAACCGTGGATATTTTCTTTCTTCTCTGGAACGGTCAAGGTTCTGTTAAGAACAACTGTTGGTAGGATTGTTGGCCAAACCGATTTGGCAGGATAAATACAAAACTTTCTAACCAATCCAGCCAAACCAAAGCCAATAAATTGAGTTGAAATACCAAGCAAGATCTGATAACCCCACGTAATCCATTTCTCTCCGTAGAAAACATTCATTCGTTGAGCATATATTGGTCCCTCGATATAAGGAGTTCCAGATATTGTAACCATCATTGAAGCAAGCATCTGTTCTTTGAAAGACCAGGGACCTGGGTTCAACTGAAAAGTATAGCCTCTAATCTTAAGGTCGAAATTTGGCAAAAGACTAAGAATGGTTCCAGTGGGATACAAAAATAATTGGGCTGCAGAGGATCCCAATCCTATGCTTGGAAACCTTTGGGCAAAGTACTGGTTAATAAAAGATGTGATAGCCACCCAGATCAACCCAGCAACATATGCTCTCCACGTTTCGCAAAGTTGATTTGGGTCATCAAAAGGTACTGTAGCCGATCTAACTTCAGGATATGGTGACCAGTATTGAACTAGAGAAGCTTCGATTCTGGCTTGCAAAGACCAATCAAAGATCTCAGAATAGTACAGAGAAATGTTACTCTCAACTTCACGAAGCTTGTTTTCCGAAGAGCTAAAGTTCTTGATCTCTGAGAAATCATCAAGTGTCTTCTTTTCTGAAATTCTTGTCTGTTTTAAGTCGTCTTTGTGATTGTAACTCACAATTCCCTTATCATCAGAAGATGATGAAAACTTGTTTTTGATGAAAGTTAAAAGGGACTCATTTGGATCAAATCTGGACACTTCGAAAGAAGGATCTTTGTACTGAACTAAATTGAAAGCCAATTGATATTCTTCGTCTGGAAAATTGGAGTCATCGTTATTCTTGACGAGAACATCTTTCAAAATAGATAAAGCTTCATCATCAGTCATGTTGGCGATCTTATCGAGCATAAATGTGGCAGTCAAAGATAAGTCTTTCTCGGTAATTAAGTCGTCAAGTTGCATTCTCTGCAACGCAACGTGCTTCTCATCGTTAGTGAGACCTTCACCGACTTCAGTAATAGATAATTCCTGTGAAAGTAAAGCATGTAAGTCAACTTGCTGACCTTCTATGCCATGTGTAGCCATCTTTCTATGTTCAGTTTGGAGCTACATTGCTCTTAAGTACCATTTTTCATGATGCCGTATGAGTAGCTGAAAATCATTTGATAAGAACCATAATATCACAGTTCGAAATATTGAAACTTTAATCAATAATGACAAGCATGATCAAAGATAAAGGTATGTGGAGTATATCTATTCAGACAGTTTTTCTGAATCAGTGAGAGATGGTCACCAATCATCAAGAATCCCAAAATTCTAGACTAGTTTCATTAATAAAAGCTGGAAGGCGTCTTCTCTTGAAGCTTGCACCACAATTGTGAAGTGTCAATTGTGTCAAACTAAGAACACTGTGTAAAGTCTAACCTTAAAGTTTGTTTTGTAAAATATTTAACCCCGAGCAAAATAGAGAAGGTAAAGCCACATACGGTGTAACATCGGCAGTAATTATGAATGACCTATATTAAGATGTGATATGGTACTTGTCATTCAAATACCTAAAGCCAATTGCAAGCATATGAACTTCTAAGAAAAGATGACAACGATAAATTGCTTGGTAGAAGCTAGTGTTGGCTACTGTAACAATATCAATGACGTTATTTGAGTAGAACCCTACAACAACAGCCGATAGGAAACATCCGGTGGATCTAATAATACAGGACCTATTTGAAACTCGGCGCTTCAAGTCTTGTTTATGGTACTTAGATGTAGAAGACGTCTTTTGTTGAAAACTCCTGAAGGATGCATCACTAGGTGAATGGAGTCTATATTAGATCTAAGTATTGGCAATAAAAGCCCGTTTGAGCCTCGTCATAATAGCAGACTTATTGAGCCAATGAAAAGAGATTCATTTTGGTGAGTATTGACCAAATGTTACATAAGCGCCGGATATATACCGGTTATATCAACTGGAATATTCGATACATACCGAGTTTAGGTGTCCAACAAGTCGACTGGTTTTCTGTCTACATCTCATTTACTGAACGCATCCAATACGCTAGCGAAAATGAATGTGGTCCTATGAAGCTTAAAAAATAATCGGGGATCTGCTTCAACTATTACGGATAAATGCAGCAATACCACATAGTGGGTCAATAGAAGGGAGTTTGGAAGTACGAACATTGTTGGCATGCTAATCTTAAGCCAGAAAAGCAGGGGAACCAACATGAGACGGAAAAAAGCCGTAATTCCGAGGCGGGTTACTGAGGGGGCGGAATATTATTAACCCGAGAAGTTGACGTCTCCATACATTAACAGTCGGTGATGATATAACAGCTCAGATTCTGCTCCAGCATCACAATTGTTCTGTGTGCATTCCAAGGGACCATTCCAAATGCTAGTTACCAACATAAAATTGGACCGTATTGAACCAGGCCCTGAAAATGGAGTTCTCGATACTGTCAAGCCCTCCATCTCGTGGAGAACCATCGGCGATGACAAGAACTGGGTTCAGGCCGGCTACCAGGTGAAAATCAAATACGGTGGAGACGACGCATTCACTGAATACGACGAGGTTTTGTCCGGCGATTCGCAGTATGTTGATTGGCCAGGAAGAGAACTCAAGTCCAGAGACACTTTTGAGATCAGTGTCCGGGTGAGAGGCAATGGGGAATACTCCGAGTGGAGCGAGCCAGTTTTGGGCCGGGTTGGATGGTTGACTCAACAAGAAAAATGGCCTGCAGCTTTCATTGCTTTGAAAAACCAGGAAGTTTCAGAGAACCCCAGGCCAGAGACTTTGTTCAGAAAGACTGTCAACCTTTCGAAGAAGCCCTCTGCTGCAACCATTTGGAGCACTGCTGCTGGGATCTATGAGATCTCTATCAATGGCCAGAAGATTAGCAGTGACTTTTTGAGTCCAGGCTGGACAACTTATGAGACTAGGTTGTTACACCAGACGTACGACGTTACGCCTTTCTTGACACAGGGCGACAACACGGTCATAGTCAGGGTTGCATCGGGCTGGTACTCCGGTAGATTGGGTTTTGCGGGTGGTATCGCCAACATCTACGGTGATAAAAGAGCCGTCAGCTTGGTTCTTGACGTAAACTACCCCGATAAGTCATCCGACAGAGTCGTCACCGATGCAACGTGGGATGCCGGAACCGGTGCTATCATCGAGGCATGTCTTTATGACGGAGAGACGTACGATGCTAACTTGGAGGCGCCCGTTTGGGGTGAGCTGGAGGTTATTGAAATCCAAACTAAGTCAATTGAACCCCAATCGTTTCCTCATGTTACCGAGCAGTATCGCCTCAAACCTGTCGATGTCATCACTACTCCTTCGGGTAAGACGGTTCTCGACTACGGCGAAAATATTGTTGGTTTTGTTGGATTCAAAGGTATCAAGGCTGCTAAGGGTACCTGGGTCATTTTCAAGCACGCTGAGGTTCTCGAAAATGAAGAGATGGGGTTCCGTCCTTTGCGTGTAGTCAAGGCGACCGACAAGTACATTTTCAAAGGCGATCCGAATGGAGAAAGCTGGCACCCTCGTTTCACTTTTCACGGATTTCGCTATTGTCAAGTCGAAGACCCCGCTGGCGTCATTGATTTGAAGGAGTTGGAAGCTATTGTTATCTCCACAAATATCAAGCAAATCGGTTATTTTGAGTGCAGCAATCCTTTATTGAATCAACTTCATGATAACGTCATTCGGTCTGCTCGTGGAAACTTTGTCAGCATTCCCACAGACTGTCCACAGCGTGACGAGAGGCTTGGATGGACAGGAGATCTTGCGGTTTTTGCTCCTACTGCTTCCATCCTTTTCGATTGTTCCTCTTTTTTGAGTAGTTGGCTCCGTGACCTTTACCTTGAGCAACTATTGGATACAGATGGAAAGTTCCCTTACTCTCCTTCTGTCACTGTCCCAGATATTTGTAAATATGGGCTCGATTTTTGGTGTGACAAAGTAGTCTGTGCCATCTGGCAAGACTGTGCTATTATTGCACCAAAGGTTATCTACGACTATACCGGAAACAAGCGTGTTTTGATTGATCAGTACGACAGTATGTTGAAATACGTGGAGTGTATTCCTATGCCAAAAGGAAAGGTTCTTTGGGATCCGACTGCTAAAACTGTACAATTGGGCGACTGGCTCGACCCTAATGCCCCACCAGAGAATCCCCTTAAGGCTATGACCGATCCTCATCTTGTTGCTAACGCCTTTCTTTATTACACCTTGAACAAGTTTGCACAAATCGGCGAAATAATCAAGGCAGAGGGTAATGACCGTTTTGTTGATTTGGCAAGGAAATGCAAGAAAGACTTCCAAGAAGCCTATGTTAAAGATTGGGGTGAATTAAGCTCTGGAACTCACACTTCGTATTCGTTGGCTATTTCTTTCGATTTGTATGACACTGAAGACCAAAAGAAGTGGGCTGGAGTTAAACTTTCAGAACTAGTCAAGCAGAGTCAATACAAAATTGCCACCGGTTTTGCAGGTACCCCTTTTGTTGTCGATTCTCTTGTCAAAACTGGTCATTTAGATGATGCTTACTTTATGTTGTTGGAAAAAGAGTGTCCTTCTTGGTTGTATCCCGTGAGTATGGGGGCCACAACAATCTGGGAAAGATGGGATAGTATGCGTCCTGACGGATCAATCAATCCTGGTGAAATGACTTCGTTCAATCACTATGCTTTAGGTGCTGTTGTTGCCACTTTCCATGAGGTAATCGGTGGTATTTCTGCTTTGGAGCCCGGCTACAAGAAATTTACAGTGAAGCCACAGCCCGGTGGAGATATTAATCATTGCAAGGCACTGTATAATGGGCCTTATGGAGAAATTGTTTCTGATTGGAAGATTACAGGAGCTGAGTTCAAGCTAGAAGTTTCAGTTCCATTGAATTGTCAAGCAGTGGTAACTTTACCGAACGGTACAACTTCTTGTATTGGTTCTGGTAAGTACTTATTCAACTGTGGTATTTAGGTTAGACCAATAAATGATCTAAAAGTTCCAATAATTCTTCACTACTCCGAATATTATAGCGTTTTGAGTGGTTCACCATCGATTCAAGGATATATTTCATTTGCTAGTCTGCTTGGATTCTAAAGAATTTTAATTTGCAAGTATATTTATTATGATGTCTTTCAAAGACACTGACTGAGAGCCAACCATTTTCTTTCATTTACTATTTAAACCTTATCAGTAGAATCTGATTTCTCCAAATGAGCAACTTCCATCTTATAATCGTCGACAAATGCTTCACCATTACTCAATTGTGACTTATAAGATTTGGACTTTCTTGGAGGAACATTGTTCAAGTACAACTCATCAATCTCCTCAAAAGACTTGTTAGCAGTTTCAGGGAGGAAGAAGTAGAAATAAAACAATCCCAAAAAGGAAGTACCAGCAAAAATGAAGTTGATACTAGATCCCATGTTTGCCTTGTCGGGATTAAACATTTCAGGCAAGACAAACTGCCAAAAGCATTGAATGGCAGAATTGACGGCAAAACCAACACTGATAGTTTTACCTCTCAATCTTGAAGTGGGAATCTCCGAAGAGATAAGGTATGCTAATGGACCCATACCACTGTTATAGAAAAAATTGTACATAGTCATGAAAGCAGAAGCGGCCGTGGTATATGGTTTGTATCTCCTTATTCCCAATCCAGCTGTCAACACGTTGATAATAGCCAAAGCCGATACAGCATAGAGGGTGACAGCCCTTCTTCCAAATCTGTCAATTATGAACCAGGATGCAATGGTTCCACTAACAGAGAGCACTTGACCCCCAATACTAATTTGGAAGGATTGTTGGGTAGTGAACCCAGACAACTGGTAGTAGTAGGTAGCATAAGAAGCGATGTATGGAAGCCCACACATGGAAATCATGACCCAAATAGAAATTGCAGTGGCAGTTCTCTTTCTGTTACTCTTGTTGAAAAGGGTTATAAATGAACTGCTTGTTGCGAGATCGTTCGACTCCACAATAGTCTGCTCAATAATCGACAATTGGTTTTGGACAAGAGATTCTTCTTTGTAAATCTTGGTAAGAGACTTGATGGCCTTCTCTTTGTTGCCTCTGATAACATGAAAGTAGGGAGACTCGGGAACAAACCATAAAAGACCAAGTGCAATCACGTTAAAAGCCCACTGTGACAAAAAAATGGCTCGGTAAGACATCCGAGTATCGAGTTTAGTCGTCGTATTGGCAATCAAGAAGCAAATGAAGGGACCAACGCAGAAGGACAAATTTACCCCAGCAACACAAAATCCTCTTAAAGCCAAAGGAACGAGTTCTGCAATATGACCGGTTACCACAACTTGAATAACACCAATAGCAATTGCACTCAAGAATTTACCAGCAAAGAAAACTTCAATAGTGGTAGCAGCAAACTCAATTCCAATGAACCCCATACAACAAGTAAGAGCAGCAAAAAGTACCAATTTACGGCCAATTATATCAGCTGACCAAGATCCCAAGAGAGCACCAAAGAAGACAGCTGCCTGAGGAGCACCTGAAATGGCACTTTGCCATTTGGTGTCTAAAACCCAATCAGTACCATCACCATAAGGATGTCCAAAATCTCTTCTAAAAGTTGGGATTGACACAACAATTCCGGAAGCCTGGTTTTCATAACTACAAGTTATAGCAACCCATAATAAGCAAACAGTGTAAAAGATAACTTTAGGATATTTCTTTGCAGCCTGCCATCTTGTCAAGTCGTGTTCAACTTTCTGTTGAATCCTAGCAAGTTTTTCAACTTGGGTATTTATTTCGTTGTCTGATGAACTCATAAATGTTACTGGCTTAGTATAGATCGCTTACTGGTTTTAAATCTTTCTCGTTCGAGTGGAGGTTATACCTCTGTGCAAAACTTCGATGTAAGTTCAACCCGAAGCTATCCTTGCAGTCAGTGAAAAATGGTTATATGGGCCAACACCCCACATTTTATTTTCTGGAGAAATTCCTTCACCAAGTCTGCTGGGACCACCGCCGTTTGAAGAGGGGGGGAAATAAGCGCACCCGAAAGAGATCTCTAGAGTTTTTTTTTTGCAATCGAATTGAAAACGAGGATTATGTAGCCATGGACAACGATCGTCATATTCTTGGGATCTGCTCCATCTCTAATAGTCAAGAGTAAGGTCTTTCAATCACCTTGTGGCCCGTAAAGGAATCTCGGGTGATCATTGTCGGGTTTTTTTGTGGGGCCGCAACGCGCGGGGCACGTTTTTCACCTCCATAAAAAATATCTTCAGTTTTACACTTATATCCGGTAATTATTCCCATTCCGATCGTATTCCTTCTGACTTTTATTGATAATCCGGTTACCCCAGATTTAGACTCCAACAAATTTTGCAATTCCCCTAAGCCTTATTCTCGCACATTGTCTAATGTCATTTGAGATAGGTTTATCGAATTTCGTCCCGAATAAACTCGATTATATTCATACTTCAGTGTATACAAGCAATCCCTCTGCAAACCAGATCCTTTGTAGTCAGTATTAAAAGGTATTCATCCACGATTGTCTACAGAATAGAAAAATTCCTTGTGGATGGACGCAAATCTTTCCAACGGTTCTACCTCCAAAGTACACATACCCCCATGTAGAGGCCACGGAACAAGGAATGTAATGACTGTCGGGCTTTCACACTCTCGGATTTGTCCCAATGATTGTCAAATTTCTACAGTGATCAAATCATTTAAATTTGACAAACAAGTTCTTCGTAGTTTGGATTAGCGGGACTCCGCTGTTCAGTCATCGATTTTAAGGCTCTGTACTTATCTTGTTGTTTGGGACATTGAATTGCTGAATAATATTCATTTTTTTAAGATTTGCAATTTTTAGATAATTGTTTTTCATAAAGGAAGAAAGTTCACTGAAATACACAACTTGAATTCAGGACAAATTCCACTTCCACTAGAAATCATTTTACGAACAAACCACTACTTTGGGATCATCATAAGCATATTACCGATGCTCTTATGGCCAGCTAGTGGTTTTGTTACGAAGTGGTCAGCGACATCTCATACAAATAATAATATGTCATACGATCCATTGCAGAAAGCCACACTCGCGAATGGAGTTCTCTTAGATTGGAGGACTGGTCTGATTGTTTTGGAATATGCAGATGTCTGGGCGAATTATGTTTGAGTTGTTCAGAACCTGAACGTACCATAAAACAGGACCTGCATATTGCTTTTTTTTGAGGAAGAAGCTCGCAATTGAAAAAATCATCACATGCCATTCACTTTTCTTCATCAAAAAGGTAGATCCTACTCCAACTTTCAAAAGAATTTGGACAGGAGACCAAGGGATCAAACTCCTAGAAATTCTCAATGAGTTGGTTTTGTCAAAAGTGAACAAGCCTCATTTGAATGGAATCAAAATAGCGTCAACACACATTTGGACGCGTAAACATCACCAGGACAAAGTATAAATGACCGTTCTCATTGAATAGTCTTTTAAATCTAATCTTCTACCCGCTGTTGGTAAATTATAGCTCAAATATTCAGCTACAATGAAACAACAGAGATAGAAAATACGTCTTCTCCCGATAATCACGAGTTTACAGCAAGACTCTAGTTTACAATAAAAAGAGCTTCAATTCCTGGTGGGATTTCTTCTATGCATCACAAACAGACCACAGTTTCTGCTTACAGTCATTCCAATAGATTTGGAGACTGCTTTAAAAATAGTTAGCAATAGCTATTCGATTGAAAATTTAACGGTCACTCAATTACAGGTCAATCCTATGAACCAATAGGACTCTGCAACTTGTCATTATGATCCGCACTGCAGTTGCATATCATACTCAATTCCTGGTTCATAAGATACACTCCATGACTTCACAATGTATTTTACAGGTCAAAGGAAAAGATTGCATTAATTACAAAACGAAAGAAATAATGAGTGGAATCCGTTTGAAATTTGAAACACCTTAAGGAAGCTTGCTATCAGAATAATACAGTGAGCAAAATGGCAGTTAAATTTATGAGAGAAGGAACAAGCAAGTTGGCATTATTAGGAGCGGGAGATACTTCAATGATGCTGCTTATAGAGCTTGGTTGGATCTGAGGACTAGCAGAGTTTCCAGAGTTTCCAGAGTTTCCAGAGTTTCCAGAGTTTCCAGAGTTTCCAGAGTTTCCAGAGTTTCCAGAGTTTCCAGAAGCACCAGAGTTTCCAGAAGCACCAGAGTTACCTGATGAAGCAGAATTGTCTTCAGATGTAACACTTGGACCTTCGATACAAACGGTGACATCACCGCCATTATTTGGCACTTGAGTTGAAGTCGACTCACCATCACAGACTGGACAATGTTTGTAGACAGTTACGGTTTTCCTATCAGATGGTGGGACACAAATGATGAGGGTTGCAAAGTTTGTTCCCTGAGCGGGAATGAATTCTGTTGTGGTAGAAATTATGGTTGAGTCTACAACTGTGGTGGTCACACAAGGAGGTACTTCAACTATCACTGTTCCCGGGGTTGTTCCCGATGGAGGAATAGTAGTGGTGGATGGTTCTCTGAGGGAAGTGTTAGTTGAAGTAATTGTGACAAAGTTCGGTGGAACTTCCACTATAACTGTGCCTGGAGTAGTACCTGAAGGAGGAATAGTAATCGTTGTTGGAACGGATAAAGTGGGGTTTGTTGTGGTAGTGGTGGTAGTTGTCACATCAGGTGGGACATCCACACGGATAGTACAGGTCAATTCACCTGATGGACAGACGGTGACGGTAGTTGGCGAAGTAAGTGATGGAACAGTGGAAGTGGTGGTGGTGGTAGTTGTCACATCAGGTGGGACATCCACACGGATAGTACAGGTCAATTCACCTGATGGACAGACGGTGACGGTAGTTGGCGAAGTA
>JAQRFW010000097.1:0-22227 GCA_039762375.1 Keqinozyma sinolaborantium
TTTTGCGTGGGGGCAGCGTAGACGTGCGGCGGAAAAAGGGGGGCCGCCCGCTCCTGGCGCACGGGCCGTGCCGGCTCCACGAACGGCAAGCTGGCGGCCCGCGGCGCCTCCATCGCCTGCGACGGGACGCTGTCGGGGCCGCCGTGGATGAGATTGGAGATCTGGAGCGGCAGATCCGCCGCCACGTCCACCAGCTTGCCCGGCAGCTCGGTGTAGAGCAGCACGGTGTCGTGGGAGCCTGTCGACGGCGGGTCGAGACGGAATTTTCCGTTGTAGGGCGAATTGTGGGCCGAGCTGGGCCCCGAAACCTTCTCTAGATGGCGCTTGTAGTGGCGCTCCTTGAGGTCCTTGCGCACGAACTTCTTGCCGCACGGCTTGCGCATCCCGCCCACCATCGGCACCATAAAGTCGCATTCAAACACCTCCTTGGGCTTGTGGTTGAGGCGGTGCCTCGCGAGGTGGTCGGACCGCGTGAACACCTTGGCGCACTCGGGACACCCGAACGACCCGAGCTTTCTCTTCTTCTTGCGCATCATGGGCGAGCCAGCGTCTGGTTCCGACATGGTGGGTCGCATCGCAGCGGTGCGACTTGGGCCAGGAGTCACGTGCCGGTGCCGGCACCGCACCGGCGGGCCAGTGCTTGGCACGTCACGTGGCTGACGCTGGTGGCTCTCTCGTTGCCGTCTGTACCGCGTCTCTGTCGCCATCGGTTCTCCTGCGCTTGCGCTTTCTGCGTTCTACGTTCTACTCTGTTTCTCGCCTATCTCGTGTATCTTCGCTCTCTATTTTTCACTTTCTCCCCCACGCCGCCCCACATTCGCACCTCCCCACAATCCCGCACCGCCGCACCGCCGCGCTCGCCCTGGCCCGCACCGACCTCTGAATGGATGCAAATATTCACATTTGTAAATAGTGCAAAATGTAAATGGAGGTAATCTGTAATGGTAAATAGCGGTAACGACAATAGGCGACGATGAAGGAACGATAAGGAAAGGATAAAATGTGATGAAAGCTAATGAATAATGGAAAATGTAAATAAATGGTAATGCAAATAGTCAATAGCTAAAGAATAAAATGAAAATGGTAATCATAAAAATAATTGGTAAATTTAAATGGTAAATGTTAATGATCAATAGAAAAGGTAGTTAGTTGAATGGAACTTAGCTGAATGGTAATGTTAAATGCAAATGGTAAATTAATGGTAAAACGTAATGGTGAATGCAAATGGTAAAAGTAAATGTTAAATGCAAATAGTAAAAAGTAATGGTGAAGCAATGGTGAAAGATAATGGTGAAGTAATGGTATATGCTAATTAGTTTAACGGAACAATAAATGGTGTATGGTAATTTAAATGATAATTGCAAATGTAAATGGTAAATGCAAGTGTACGCTAGCTAATACTAAATGGCAACTGCAATGGAATATATAACAGAACCTTCTCTATGCCTGCTGCTATCTCACAATAAAATCTATACGTGGTCTAGCAGTAGTTTTAGTATTTCTGCCTGTTCATGCAGAAGTTAATTATGAATCTTCCCTACAACGTCTTGGAGACCATTGCCGACTACTTTCCGCTCGCTCAGCTCCATAGCTACTTCGACGAAACCCCCTTCGGCCGCCGCTGCTTTGACCGCTACTACACTGTCGTCCAGTTCCCATACCACGAGGTAAAGTTCCCAGCGTCATGTGACTTCACCCTCGGAAGTATAGTGGAATACCCTGGACCTTGCGGCAACCCGCCTTGGGCTCCTTACAAGCCCTATGGCTGGCGCAGGAGGGTTGCAGTACAGTTCGTGAGCGTCAGCTACTTTTTGGACTTTTGTCAAAAACACCCTTGGTTCCGCTACAACTGCATCTGGTTCGACCGGATCGAGTCTTACTTTGAGCTCCAAGGGAAGCGCCCCGACATCGTGGCCCGCTTCCGGAAGCGGTGGTTCTCGTTCACGACATTTGCAGGACGTAGGCATGCCCCGCAAGGGTCGTTGAAGCTTTTACAGGACGTAGAGCAATTCGACCGTTTGACCACCGCTGTCGACGCCTCGCAGGTCGCCATCCTTCTGAACAGGGGGGAGATGCTTGCGGATGTGGTACCTCGGTCAATTGACCGGTCCACGGTCCGGGTGCTTGACCTTTACTTGGTGCTGGTTGGCGACGTCGAGTCGGTTTTTGAGCCGTTCACAGCACTCCAGGACTTGACATTGCACGCTGTTCCAATCAAGCCAAGTCAGTGGAAGCTTCTCCCGGCGTCTTTGCGCCGGCTCTGGGTTTCAAACGGGTTTTACACCGACCACAGCGTGATCGAATTTCCGCCGGACCTTCAGTGCTTGACCATCGACAGTTTGCGGCAGGACGAGTTTGAGATCGACCTTGACATCGCCAACTGCTCCTTGACCGACTTGGACCTCAGAAATTTGCCGATCAAGTCGCTAGCAGATATCAAGTATCCGCCCTCCGTCACTACCTTAAGCATCTATGATTGTAGAGACCTCGAAGAAATGACAGGGCTTGCTTTGCGGGGGCCGCTACTCCACTTGCTGATCAGACGCTGTTGCCGACTCTTGGTCCTGGGGTTCTTTTCTGAAGCTTGCTTGCCAGCATCGCTCAAGTCATTATCATTATCATTGGAAGAACAAGACTTATACAGTACTGTGAGAGTTCCCCTACAGACAGAGGCACTGCTAACATTGAGCGGGACCAGGGACCAGATAACCCAAGGGTTTGCACTCGATAACATGGCCTGGTTTCCGCCCCAGTTGGAGCAGTTGTCGCTCAAGAGCGGTTCAATGTTCATCAGAAGCTCTGTCAGATTGCCTGAAACGCTCACCAAGTTGGAGCTTCTGGGAATGCTGTTGGTTGATTTCGATAGCCTAATTCTCCCATCCAACCTTAAAGAATTGGTGGTAGAAGATTCGAGATTTGAAAGCGTCGGTCGGTGCCTCCCCGGCGGCCTTCGGAAGATTGTGTTCAATAAGTGTTGGACTGATACATTCATTAGTGCCAACTTTGACCAGTTGATGAAACTCTCTCATTTGGAATTGTACTGCAACGAGCCTAAGATATACACCCGCTCGCTGTTACCAAACCTGGAAGAGGACTTCTTCACGTCGCTGTCGCAGTTGTGTTTGGGTGGTAACACGGGACTCAGGAGGTTGAAACTCGTAGACAACTTGTTCAAAAATGTTTTCAGTGACACATTTGAGCTACCACCGCAGCTCGAAATCCTTGATATCAACTCCAAAGCTATCAGTAGCTTTCCGCAGGGCTTCAGATTCCCGTCGACCCTTCGGCGCTTGAATATCGACGACTGGGAGGTAACCAGTTTTAAAGACCTCTTGCACTCGCTTCCCGAGGGCCTTGAGCACCTCACACTCTCCCGATTGGATGATATAGATGATGAGGAGCTCCGAGGTGTTCTTCCAAGATCGCTCAGGTCCATATACTTTTCTAATTGCTCGTGGGAGCCGATGGCAGAGATGCTCAAGCGGTGTTCACAACTCGAGACATTGAATGCCGAAGATGTATACGCGGAGACAATTGACTTTAGCGCTCTACCAGGGTCGCTTGTGGAGCTCCAGTTGCTGTCGATATGCTGCAAATGGCTCTCGGGCGACATGTCGAAATTTACGAAGCTACGAACTTTCAGCTTCTTGCCCCAAAACTCGGTTGTTGGCAGATTTCTGATGCCGCCAAGCTTGCAGACATTGGTGTTTGGCAAGATGAATCCGGCGGTATTGACGAGAGCGGACTTTAGTCAAAGCCTGCAGCTTGTCCGGTTGGACGTCTTGGAGAGTGGGGACTCTTTTACCCAAGACAATGCCCATAAGTTGATACAGGTCATGGAGAAGATCCAGCAGCATAGCCCGTTGGCGCTCCTTGGCTGGTATGGGTCCTCTGAAGCCGTGCCCCAATGGTGCCACGACCACGGCGTCTCCATTTTCTTCTAATAGGCGGGCTACGAAGCGCTAGAATATCAGCTCTACAGTGTTACGGCTCTACAGCTCACAGTTCTACAGCTCTACACCCTTCACTCGACCAGCCCGGCCAATTCAACGCAGCCCGACCTAGGTCCAGCACGTGACCGCTGGACCTGCGTCCGGCCCAAACTACCGCCGTGCGAAATCTCGCTATGAGTCTTCCAGCCGACGTCTTGAAGACCATTGCTGGGTACGTTCCGGCGAAGGAGCTCCCGCGGTACTTCACCTACGGGCCCTTCGGGCGCTGCTGCTTCAACCGCCACTACGAAACCGTCAAGTTTGCGTGGGAAAACTGGGACGACTTTGGTGAGTCATGTGACTTCACGGCCGGAAATGCTGCTGACGCCCGCCCGGACTGGGTGTGGTCGCCATGGGTGCTGGAGGGGTGTGAACCGGTGCGGTTCGTGACGGCGCCGCAGCTTGTGGATTTTTGCGCCCGGTATGACCACTTGTATGACTACAATTGCATTTTTTTTGACCAGCTCGAGCCGTTTTTCGAGCTCCAGCGGACACACCCGGAGCTCGTGGCCCGGTTCAAGCACAAGCGGTTCACGTTGCGGTCGTTCGTCCCGGGCAAGGGCGGCATGGGCTTCAACTTCGACGCTCTCGTGGCCAAACTTGTAGACGACGTGCGGACATTCGACGAGCTCACCACCGCCGTCGACGCCGACGAGGTCGCGGTGCGCTGTCTCTTGTACGGGATGCAGTCGCCGCCGCTCGCGGAGGTGGTTCCGCGGGCCATCAACCGGGGCGCCGTGCGGACGCTCAAGCTCAGCGAGGTGCTGATTGGCGACGCCCAGACGGCGTTTGAGCCGTTCACGGGGCTCCGCGACTTGGTGGTCGACTCCACGTACCTCGACGCGGCGCAGTGGCGCTTTTTGCCGGCATCGTTGCGCCGACTCTGCTTGTCGAAGGTGTTTTACCTTGAGGAGTCCACCGCCATCACGTTTCCGGCTGGGCTCCGGTCGTTGATCGTCGATACCGTGGCGCTAGACGACCCGGACGTCGACGTGTGCCTCGAGCTCGACGGTGCCGGCTTGGTCGACTTGGAGGTCCGCGAGACCCCGTTCAAGTCGCTAGCGTCCCTCAAGTTTCCGGCCTCCGTCAAGAACTTGAGCCTCCGCTACTGTAGGGACCTTGCGGACATCACGGAGCTCGCGCTGCGGCCGTTGGAGCGCTTGCAGCTCGACGACTGCAACCAGCTCTTGGTGGACCCGACCTTTTTCTCTGCCGCCAACTTGCCGCCGTCGCTCCGCTCGTTGTCGCTCAGCTCCGAGGGCGGCTACCCCGAGCTCGCATATCGTATCAAGGAGTTGCGGGAGCTGGCGCCGCTGCCACGCTTCTACGACGGCCCGGACTCCGAGGTGTTTTTCAAGCTCGACGACGCCAGCTGGCTCCCGCCAAACTTGGTGCGCTTATCGATCAACAACCCGGCCATGGGCATCGACAGCACGGCGGCGTTGCCGGACTCGCTCGCCACGTTGGAGCTCAGGAATGCGGCGGACTTGTTCGAGTTCGACGCTCTCAAGCTTCCGGCTGGGCTTCAGCAATTGGTCGTCGAGGGCACCGAGCTCGCCGCCGTCGACCGCTCATTTCCGCTCGGTCTCCATAGACTCCTGTTCAAGGGATGCCGGCTCACGAGCTTCAGCAGCCCAAATTTGCATCTTTTGCTGAAGCTCACCGACTTGAACTTGCACCAGAACCGTCTTCTGGAGTGGACCGCCAAGTTGCCGCCGGCGCTCGAAAAGCTCACGTTCCACGGCAGCATGCTCGAGCAGTTGCGGTTAGCGGACAGCACGGCGCTCAAGAGCTTGGATCTCGTAGGCAACTCTTTCGAGGACATTACCAGCGAGACCCTCGAGCTCCCGCCACAGCTCGAGTCCCTCAATCTCTCGACCAATGGCCTCAAGAGCATTGCGCCGGGCTTCAAGTTTCCGGCAGGGCTCCGGCGCTTGACGCTCGACCACGACCTGCTTCCAGCCATCGACGAGTCCGTCTTGAAAACGCTTCCCGACGGCCTCGAGTACCTCTCGCTCAGCCAATACGACGAGCCGACGTTCCGGGACTTCACAGGTGTGTTCCCACGGTCGCTCAAGGTTCTCCAGGTTGCCAATTGCTCGTCGTTGGCGTCGGTGGTGGAGATGCTCCAGCAGTGTCCGCAGATCGAGACGTTGCTTGGCCACGACGTGCAGGCCGAGACGCTCGACTTGAGTCGCTTTTCTACGTCGCTCGTCGAACTCAGGTTGCTGGTGGTGGGGTGCAAGCAGATTTCCGGTGACATGACGGCATTGACGAAGCTCCGCAGCTTCAATTTCCGGTCGAAAACGTCCGTTGCCGGCGGCTTTGTAGTGCCGCTGGCGTTGCAGACGTTGGTGCTCGGTGGTGAGTTGGTGGAGGCGACGTTGGCGGCGTCAGAGTTCGGCCACAGCCGGCAGTTGGTGCGGTTGAAGCTCGACAAGACCGAGGTAGACGACCAGC
Source organism: Keqinozyma sinolaborantium (assembly GCA_039762375.1). Taxonomy (NCBI): domain Eukaryota; kingdom Fungi; phylum Ascomycota; class Pichiomycetes; order Serinales; family Debaryomycetaceae; genus Keqinozyma; species Keqinozyma sinolaborantium. Next base: position 6,453 of record JAQRFW010000097.1, read on the forward strand.
AGTTGATCAAGGCCATGGAGGCCATCAAGGAGCACAGCCCGCTTGCCATTCTCGGCGTCGACAAGGCCACGGGGCCCATGACCCAGTGGTGCAGTGATCATGGCGTCTCCATAGCGCCGAACTACTCGTTTGGCTTCTAGCTTGGGCCGTCGCCGGTGCTGTAGCCAGTGCTGTAGCGCCTCCTGCAGCCACTCTACGGACCTGCTCTGATGTACTGGGATCGGCTGTTCTTATCTACCGCTCTTATCTACATTCACTACTCCAATGTACTCTATCTACTACTCTAATCTAGTCTGTCTACTATTCTGTCTACTACCCCTGTCTACCGCTCTGTACTCTGACCTGCCACTCATCTCTGCGAATCTGCTCTGTCACAATCTAGGACTCTACCTGCCCCACTATCAGATCTAACCGATCTAATCAGCGAGTCGCACCACGATCGCCGGACTCCCGCCCCGCACTCGCACCATTTCGACCCGCCCACCAGCCCACCGCTATGACCCTCCCCCACGAGCTCATCCCCACGGTCATCGCATACCTCGCCAAGGAGGAGCTCAAGCCGCTCTTCGAGGTGCCGGTCATCGGCCCACTCTGCTTCAACAAATACTTCGAGACGGTCCGAGTCGACTATCTCGGGGTGGAGGACTTCCACGACACCCTCGAGGACGACGGAGAGATCGTCGAGAATGCCACCGACTACACCGACAGCATCACGGGGTCGTATTTCAAATGGGTGCCGGACCACCGAACCTGCGTTCGGTTTCTCACGCTCCACCACTTTGTGCGGTTCTGTGTCAAGTACCAGGACATCTACAGCTTCAACCACGTCATTTTCAACCACATGGAGTACTTCTACCAGTTCCGGCGGGACCATGCGGCGATGTTTCAGCGATTTAAAAAAATCGCCGTCACCATAGCGTTCTACGAGCTGTTCGAGGCCGACGAGGACACCTCGTTCATGTCCAAGGTCAGCGCGGAGGTGCGGCGCTTCGACGACACCTGTGGCGCCATCGATCTTGATTTTCTCCGGATCCTCTGCTTTCTGTATGAGTCGCCGCTCATGCCCATCGGGTGCGTGTTGCCGCAGGCCGTCAACAAGGGCCACTTGACCAACATGCGGATCAACAACGTCAAGATTGACGACCCGGCGGCGTTTTTCCGCCCGTTCTCGGCCCTCAAAAACCTCTACTTGCATCGGGTGCCGCTAGCGGCGCTGGACTTGGCGCTGCTCCCGCCCGGGTTGTCCAAGTTGACGCTATTGTTCCTGGTACGGCTCGCGGAGGCGTCGACGGAGCTCGTGCTCCCGCCCCATTTGATCTTCTTGTCGCTCGTGGGCTTGAAGGTGGACGGGGCGCCCGACTCGTTGATCTACGTCGACTTGACACAGCTGACGTCGCTCAAGGGCGTGGTCGTCACCGACGCCCACTTCGGCTCGTTGGCGGACTTGCGGCTCCCGCCGTCCTTGGAGCACTTGTGCATTAATAACTGTAAATATCTCAGCAGCCTCGCCACCGTCGACCGCTACACCAGCTTGGTCAGCTTGTCGGTGTTCAGCTGCTACCGGCTCTCGGTGACACCCAGCGTGTTCTCTCTCTGTAAAATGCCCGCCAGCATCCAGACGTTCCGCTACGAGGCCGTGGGCGGCACCAACCCGGACTTCCAGGACTCCATCGCCCAGGAGTACGTGCCGGGCAACGCCTCCCACTATCACACTCTCAACGGCATGCGCTACCTAAAGGTAGACGGGCTGTTTGCCATTCCGGCCGCCATGACCAAAATGAGCATCATGAGTCCGGTGTACGTGCTCACGTCCGAGGTGGTGTTCCCCAGCAACTTGAGCTTCTTGACGTTGGGCAACTTTGGCGCTGTGCTCGACTTGAGCAACCTCAGGTTGCCGGCATCGTTGGCCCGCTTGCGCATCACCAGCATCGACTTGCATGAGATCGACGGGTTGCAGTTTCCGCCTCGCTTGGAGGGCCTCGAGGTTACCCTGTGCAAGCTTGGCGTGTTCCGCAACACCAACTTGCGCCAGTTGACTCGGTTGCAGGAGGTGTCGTTCTTCAACAACGCCTTGACCGACGACAGCGACGTGGTTGCGCAGATCCCGCCCAGCGTCGAGGTGCTTGTGCTCCAGCTGAACTTGATCACGCGGGCTGACTTGGCGCACATCACGGCCCTCAAAGACGCCAATCTCCTGGGATGCCGGTTCGAGGCCATTACCGACTCGACCCTCCGGCTCCCGCCGCAGTTGGAGAAGCTCAAGCTCCAGAACAACCGGATCTCGGTGATCGCCGACTCGTTCAAGTTCTCGGACCTGATCAAGACGCTCAAGCTCGAAAGCAACAACATCCCCATTTTCGGCAACACCAGCATCAAAAACTTGCCCAAGAGCCTTGAGTACTTCTCGATCGCTCGCAACAGTACCACATTCCAGAAGGGCGGTTTGGCTCTCCCGCCCAACCTCGAGAGCTTGAACGTGTTCTGCAACGACAGCCTCGACGACCTCTTCCCCAAAATCTCCGAGTGCCAGAACTTGAAGTACATCTTTGCCGCCTCGTCGCCCGCTGACACGCTTGACCTCGACTTGCTCCCGTCTTCGCTCGTGCAGTGCGACTTCAGCGAGGTGCGGTGTGCCCACTTGAAGGGCAACATCGGCCATCTCACCCGGTTGAAGCTGTTTGGGTTCAACATCAAGGCCCGGGACGAGATCGTGTTGAAGCTACCGCCGGCGTTGCAGTTTCTCGAGTTGGACTTGCAGTACGGCGGGCCCAAGGTGTTGAGTAAGCACATCGACTGGTCGAACTGCAGCCTGTTGGTGCAAATCAGTCTTGAGGGCCCTGACATCGACGAGACCGACTTGATCCAGACGCTTACCGAGATCAAGAACAGCTCGCCTCTCTCGATTCTCAAGTGCTACGACCGGTCGGACCGCTTGGCCCTGAAGGTCGAGCAGATCGGAGTGTCGCTACTGGACGCTTAGACCGCTGCAGTGCTGGACGCTTAGACAGCCGCAGTGCTGGACGCTAGACCGCCGTCTCTTCGACGTTTTATAGATATGTACATAATGACACGAACCATCGCAGCCATGGGTACGAGCCCGTACCATCCGGGACCTGCGCTACAGCGGCCCTACTTACTAATGCGACCGAATTTTTCAGTCCACCAGATGCTTGCGAAGGACTTGAAGGAGAAAATCATCTCGTACTTGCCGCGGAGGCTGTTGAAGGGGCTTTTCGACCTCCCGGACGTGGGCAGGGTGTGCTTCAACCGGTACTACGAGAGGGTTTTTTTGGACGCTCGACCGCTTCTGGCCAGCGAAATTGACAAATTGGACGCCGATGGGGTGCCCGTATTTACGTCGTCGCACCCCAAGACGCAGTACGTGCCGGACTGGAGGAGTGACGATTTTTCTGGGGTCAAATTCAGCGCCATTGACCAATTTGCCAGTTTTTGCAGCAAATATCACCAGATTTACGACTACAACTGCTTGGAGTTCTCCAATGAGGATGCTCTTTTCCAGATGGCCGCACGGCACCCAGACATCCTTGGAAGAATGAAAAATGTGTCGGTGACGTTCTTTTTCATCGGCGACGACGAGCCGTGCTACGACAGCTTGAGCAGCTACAACCAGTTGTTTGTCGAGACCCAGCAGCGGGTCGACCGGTTGGGGCTTGCGCACAACTGGGCGGAGTTGACGGTGTTTTTCATGGGGGAAATTGCCAACCAGCCGTTTCACCTTTTTTTCCTGAACTTTGCGCCAGCCGGGTTTCCCAGCCTCAGGTCGTTGACTGTGAGCGACGTCATGATGCCGGACATTGATGCCATGTTCCACCAGTTGGACAAATTAGAGCGGCTCGAGCTCCGAGACGTCGACGTCAAGCAGCGAGACTTGCAGTACTTGTCGCCAACCATCACCGACCTCACGTTGATCCGGCTGCTTGCGATGTCCGGCGGCGACACCGCGCTCCAGTTTCCGCCCCGGCTTAGGTACCTCAGACTCGAGGAGGTGGAATGTGCCAACCGCCTCAGATTCGATATTTCCAGACACCCCCGGTTGCTGGGACTCAACATCTCTGCTTGTAGCGTGCGGAGTCTTCTGGACTTGGCGCTTCCGGGGGGCGTGCAGCACTTGACGATCGCTTTCTGTGCCGAGTTGAAGGACTTGGCTACGCTTGAGCGGTACGACAACTTAAAATCGCTCAAGATCGAAGAGTGTCCCCAGTTGTCATGCTCTCCAGCAATGTTTGGAGCCCAGCAGTTTCCTCGGAACCTCGAGTATTTCTGCAATACCCAGTACTCTGAAGTAGACGTGGTCCCAGACGGCTCGGACTCTTACGTTACATTCTACAATCACCAGCACCCGCGAAGCTTCTTCAAGGTGGGCTCTGCCACCACATGGCCGTCGACCTTGACGTCGCTCCACTTGAACAACCTCAATTTGGTGTTTGACTGCTCTATGGCGTTGCCAGATGGTTTGAGGAGCTTGGTTATCACCGACTTCCACTCGTTTTTGAACATCGACGACTGGATGTTGCCCTTGAACTTGCGAGAGCTCAAAGTCATGCAGATCTCCAATGGCAGCCCTTTTGTCAGCGAGGTTCCGGAGCCGGTGCATAATTCAAATTCCTCTTCAAAGATAAAGACAGTACACCAGATTGACATGACCAACTTGACCAAATGCGAAAGCCTCGAATTAAGCATGGACATCTTGAACCCGGGGTCCGAGATGTCGCTAAAACCCCCTGCCTCTCTATTGTCTGTAAGCTTAACGGGAATCACTATACACGAGGCCGATTTCTCCCATTGCAGCCGCTTGAAGAAAGCACAGATCTTCATTGCCGACTCTAATGCATTTGATTCGACAATTCTACGGCTTCCTGACTGCGTGGAGGAACTTGAAATAGATTCCCAGTTTGTAACCCAAATTACCCCCGGGTTTTCTCTACCCAGAAGCCTCAAGGTTGCTTCTTTGTACAACAGTAGGGCAGACCTGATTACTGATGTGAACTTTGACGAGCTGGATTTTGTCTTGGACCACCAGGAATCGGTTGCCTGGAAATTCACCGAAGGACTTCCCTTCAGCATAGAGAATTTCCATTTCTCTCACGGAAACATAGGTTTCTCTGCTTCCTGCTTATATGAAAGCTTCTTCACCTCCAGCTCAGCATGGTCAGTGCTTCGGGTACTAGACTTGAGTACAGTGTGGTTTGCCAAATTCGATTTTAGTAAACTTCCACATGCATTGGAGAAGATTTCCCTAAGAAACATGAAGCTTGGTCATACTCAAGGCGATATAGACCATCTAAACCACTTAAAATCATTCATATTCTCTGGTACTCCCATTGGGGATATTAAATTTACTCTTCCCTTGAATGTCGAGGCCTTGGAATTAGACAGCACAGGCATAGAAGACTTGGCTTTGGCAGTTGATTTCCTGAACTCAACTAAACTTAATTCATTATCTCTACGGGATAACTACGAGCTAGAGCTTGTCAACCTTGTGAGAGTATTGTTGGCCATTAAAAACAACTCTCCAAGTTTCTCCAGCATTTCTTTGCATAAAAGCGACGAAACTGTCAATACAATTCCCGGCGCTTTGAGCGAAGCGGGAATTACTGTATCGATGTTTTGACCTTAAACTCCGTGCAACTATTGTTGTGCAAATTATAATAGAAGATAGTGACTTTTAAAATTTTATGGGTTTGCTTTTTGCAGCCAATCAAATGATACAATTTACGGTCATGCGACAGTAGTTTCTAACTAGACGCTGAACAACTATTCCAGAAAGGGGGAACAGAGCCCGGTTTTCCCAAAGTCTTGCAGTGCCTGTTTCCCAAAGTCTTGCAGACAAGGGTGTTTGACAAGATAAGCTGCAATATAGATAATGACACCCAATAGGGTCATTCTACAGGTTAATTGAGAATAGTCGAATCTACCTCCGATTTTTCATCCTGTCACTAGGTCGGAAGAAAACCTGTTAGGTCGAAACGACTTCCGGGGTTACGGTCCTGTATATTTACTACAAAAATGCGCACAGTGCGTAGGCGACCGGAATTAGTTTTATTAAAATCGGAATTAAAGTGTATCACGTGCCTGTGGCTTTCCGGCTCATTTACATCCTACTTTGGGCTATCCATCTATAGTGTTCCTACACAACTGTCACTCAACTAATATACATTCAATTTATACGCAGTACAGCCAGAAATGCTAAAAGATCCATCTTAAAATTTTTGCATGTAATGGGGCGTTGTCGAACTCTCCACTGCCGCCGACTTGCGAGTACAACTCGTACTCGTGCTTCTCGATCTCCTCTAATCCCGTTCTCATGTCTGCCTCTTCCGGCTTGACTCTTTTCGTTCTTCTGATAAATTTGTAGCCCAAAACCAAAAAGATGTTAATAAACACCATGATGTAGTTGAAAATAAAGTCGGAAGTAGACCATCTGCCGGGCAAGAATGACGTGTAACCGATGATACCGACCATAATAATTAAGAAAGTCAAACTGAAGTAAACCGAGTAGGGTTGGTACCAAGATTTGTAGGTAAATTGGTTTCTGTCGATGTTTTGAACTTTGCAGGCTCTAAAGAAGCCAATATAGGTGATACCCATGTAGACGTAGTTCAACACTTGGGATCCAGTACAAATACTGGTGATGTAGCCCAAGGCAATACTGGACGAATTACCCAATTGCAAAAGCGAGAGCAAAGAGAACACTACCGTCATACCTATGCAGAAGATAGGGGTACCGTTGGCATTACAGTAGGACAAGAAGCGTGGGGCAAAGCCTCTGGTGGCCATGGAGTGCAACACTCTGGAAGAACTAAAGATGAAAGAGTTTCCGGCAGAGAAGGCACTACTAATAATCAAAACGTTGACAATAGAGGGCAAAACCTTGATCTTCAAGTTAATCATGGAGATCACATAAGGAGAAGATGTAGCACCGGCAGAAGCACCGTAGTATTCAAGGAAAGTGGGGTTGTTGTAGGCCACAACGATACCAACAGACAAAGCGCCTCCGATGTAGAAGAAAACCAAGCGCCACAACACCGACTTGAACGCAATAGGCAAGTTCTTACGGGGGTCTTTGACCTCGCCGGCGACCATCGACATGTGTTCGGGGCCAATGATTGTGAAGGCAGCCTGAATAAGCGAGGCCAATAATCCTTGGAACTTACCCAAGCTACCAGTGCTCAAGTATTCTGCCATGGGGCCGCCCTCGACGTTCCAGTTTCTAAAGCCATAAGGATCACGAAGTGGGTTTCCACCCACCATGGTGATGAAGGTGTAGAAGAGTAACCCGATAAGCAAAATAAGTTTACCCAAGGCAAGCCAAAACTCGGCCTCACCGAAAACACGGATTGCCCAGATGTTCAAAAGAATGTACAACACGATCTGGATACTCAAGGTAATGGCTGGCGAGTAGTCATCTCTCCAAAAATGAATCATACCGTTGACAGCGACGATTTCGAACGGAATATAGAGCGAAACCATCAAATAGAAATTCCAGGCCGCCGCAAATTCCATCGCAGGGTCCACCACCCGTCCACTCATCGAGAGAAAGGGAGATGCAACAGGCATGTAACTCACCATCTCTCCCACGGCGGTGGTTAAAAGTAAAACAATGAAAGACCAGAATAAATATGCTAAAAGCAAAGACAATGGTCCTCCTTTCTGAAGACCACTTCCAATAGAAATAAAAATAGCAGTACCAATGGCGCCTCCAATGGCAATAAGCTGGATGTGTCTAGACTCCAACTGTCTTTTAATAGTGTGTTCTGCACTAGCAGTGAATAAGCCTCCGGCTTTTTTGGGCTCTTCTTCCATGGTGGACTCGCAATACGAGACCTCAGGGTCATCAACGATGACCTTCTCTGACAACGTAGGCATCAGCGTAAGGTGAATGAACAGAGTAGACCTTTTGGGTTGAATTTTCGGGGTAGTAGCTTTCAATCGGTATAAATATATTTTCACTGCCTGTATACAATTTCCGATCATCTCGTCCCAATCGGGAAATGTCTATTTACGATAAGTGAAATTTCGAAATCACTCACCCACTATTGGATGAATAAGGTTCTGCCCCGTCGCAAAAGATAACAGTTCCTTGCTGGGGACACTTTAAACGGTTTTTCGAGCGGGTTTTTTATGATATTTTTACCGGGCTCCTGTTTAAGGTTTTAGACTAAATCTCACTACTCGTTACGAGGAAGGTTTTTACTATTTTCAAAACTGCTCTCACTGCTCATGGAGTCTCCATCTTCAACTTTATCGTTATCTACAAGCAAAAGATTCATATCTTGATAGTATTTCATCGCAAATGGACGAATTCCGTTGGCAAATTCCGAAATCTACTCCCAATTCAGCCAGAATTCCGAAGGTTTATTAGTCATATTCCGTTGCAAAGCCGCACTAAACCTGTAAACCGGTCACGTGCACGGTCGGAATTGATTCGATTAGGTAATCCTGGGCTCTAGTGTGCTATCTCTGATAACCAGAGTACGTTAACGGCAACAAAGACCGTGATAGAGATGGTGCATTTATCCGAATCACTTATCTAAAACTGTATATTCCGTAAAAAACTGCTGCAATTTTCCTCGTTGAAGGTGTCCACTAATTGATCAACAATGAAGAATCACCAGACAACCACCTGTTGACCATATCTAAAGCAACGTAGGGCTGGTCATGGGGCACCATGTGTCCTGCATCGTAAACTCTCAAAAAGGTAAACCCTTTAGCCCCTCTAATTTCACCAGCAATCTTACCGTTCAGAGTTTCCCAAGGTTTAAACTGAGACGCATTGAACTCCGATTGGTGCTGGTATTCTACAGTGTTTGATACGGCGTTAAATCCGAGCCAGTCACAGACGAGATCTTTATCACCATCATAGTGCAAAACTGAAACCCCAAAATCCAAAACTTTAGCAAGAGCGTCTTGGTATTTCACTTTAAAGTCTTCAGCCTCACCAAACTTTCTGCCCACATCCTCGCTGCACATGCTGAAGTTTCTTGAAGGAGAAACTCCGATGATTTGCTTCACTTCTGGGAGGTTCATATAGGCAGTAAGATATCCCATCTCGGTGTAGCAGAGGTTCTCCTCGTCTACGCACTTCTTCCGAACATCATATGGGTTGAGCTTCTTCTCTTCGAGTCCACTGAGGTCGTACTCAAGTTTGGAACAGAAGTATTGGGCTGGCAAACAGAAAATGGTCTTTTGTCCCAACTCACACCAGGGACTGAAATAGTTACATCTCTCCAAGTCTGAGTAGGCATTGGTGCAGTTGGCCTCGGTTAACAAGGGCTCGATGCCTCCTTTGCCGCATAGCATATCAATCTGGTATGGTTGCTGGAGCAATCCGTCCACCACGCCGTTTCCAATAAGAAGTGACACCAAATTGAAAGATCTTTCGGGGTGACTGATAAGTTCTGCCCCAATAGCAGGGATGTAGTGACCTCCGTAAGATTCGCCAGCAACGCTGAATCTGTTTTGGGAGTATTGGGGGAACTTTCTGAAGAAAAGCTCCAAGAAGACGTAAACGTCCTTTGCGGCTTTATCGCTGGTGTCAATTCCGTTATCCTTGTCCGAGTACGAATACCCTACTCCCACCGGTTGGTCGAGGTAAATGACCGAGGCGTTGTTGTTCCAGGCGTAAGGGTTGTATTCCGGCTGCAAAGTGGCATTTATCCAAGAAGGGCCAAGTTCGAATAAAAGTCCACCAGTAGATGAGCATCCAGGTCCTCCGTTCAACCACAAGAGAATTGGGTCATTCTTGGGGTCGTTTCTAGACTCAAAGAACCAGTAGAAGAAATGATCGTTCACATCTCTCACATCTACGTATCCAACATATTGATCAACAGAATCCAAGCCTAAAGCGCTTGGGTCAAGTTTTTTGATCCCGAGCTCGTGGTCTGGGTGCGATTCGTGTGAGACAACTTCGAATCCGTCCCTGGAACTACCAAATTCGGCACTCGATTCATGCGAGAAAGCCGAGAATTTTGGCAGGTTTGCCTGGGTTTCTGGCTGCAATTTTGAGAATTTACCGCCCAAAGTCTCCTTCAACTGTTCGTAACTGCTAAATCTCGAGTCGCTGAAGATTTCCTTCCAAGACTCTTTAACCAACTCTGATTTCTCGCCAAGTTGATGTTCCACTTCACGAAACTCGGCGATAAGCGCCTCATATTTGAAAACTTGTCTCAATTCATTCACTTTAAGGATATTCTGGGGTGACAACGCCGTAGCCAAGCCCACAACAAGCGCAAGAGCGATGTTTTGATGAAAGAGCTTCATGTTTCAAGGAGCGAAAATCGGATTCTTATCGGATTTTTGACCCATGTCTGCGAAAGGCACCATTTAAGGTTTGAACCAATTCATAACCTATATCATACAATTTGTAATATTGTACTATTTTCCGACAAGAGACGTATGCAAAGTTTAATACTAGAGTGACCTACATCAATGCTCATTTGTGACTTAATCTGATCAAGTTTTTGCTTCTCCTATTGGTATTCAACGTTGAACAACCTTGCTGGTGCCTGCAAAAAGTTCATTGAGTACGGGGAGAAAACTATTCAAAGGGCAATCAAGACATGTTTCCACTCTTAATCACTTGTGCCCAACTAATACTTGATATTCTGGTTGTAATTTGCCCTTTAATCTGTGGGTATTCCTTCTCGCATAGTTTAGAGCCCATTAATTGGTATTCGTAATTTACGAATTCTCCCGACAAAACCAAAATCCGAAAATCTCTACTTGTGTGGTATTACTAAACCTCGAATTCATTTACTAGTCTTTCTATGTCTATCCTGTGAGAACGAATTCTGAAATGAGCAATTAAACCGTGTTTATTCTTTTGTTGCTAAGCTCGTATTTTCCAAATAAGAAGTTGTGCTTGACATTATCATGTTTGAAACACCACTTTTAGGAAACAAACCTGAAACCATATTTTCTGTGTTTATTCCACTGGTCTGTAGTCTTCAAGGAAAGTCTCTTACCAGCTTTCTTCAACCTTTCTTTTATTGGTTACCTCTATCCTTATTTCGTTAATATCAGATTCAAATCAAAATCAGTAAACTGGTTAAACATTTCACTTTCGCTTTGTCGATTATCTAACAAAGTGTTTTGGTATTCGGGAGCACTTTTTCGTGGTTTCTTCTTCTTCTAGAAAATCTAAATATTCAATCAAATCATTTGGTCATTGATGAACTCGTCCCTAAATCTCTATTTGGTGTTTTTAGTATTCTGTAAGAATATTTCTTTTGCAAATACCACCACCACTTTCATAATTTTCCAATTGCTTTGACTGGTTTGATTGATTTGCTCTTTAATATTCCTCAAACGGAATATAAAAGTTTTTTAGTTTTGAAGTTACAGACATCTTTTGATGAGAGATCCTTCGAATTTCCAGGAGAACCAATAATTAGTACGCTGTTCTAAATTTCTGTGTATTGACTTTGGAAATTTTCTATTCATGGTTTCTGTTTCGTAGTTGAAGAATTTAAAAGGTGTAATGAATGGAAAATGTGAACCATTATCTACTTCATATCATGCCACGCTATTTTAATGAACTTCTCCTGAAGACTGTACGGTAAACCTTCAAATTTTCATCATAGGTATGGAAGCGGAGCTAGAAATTTCCTTTTCGGTCAAAATGTTATGACCTATTTATTAACAATATTGAATTCAATGTCGAGGTTGACAAAGCAAGCATTGATTATATAGCAAAGTGACTGGATACTTTTCAAAAATTATGATATGTCTATTAATAAAAGAGGCTACATTTTCATGTTTTTTGCTGTATTGGTTACATGGTCTCTTGTATGAGAGCTATTATGGCACAATAGCTAATTTTAAATAATTTAATACTTCGTTTCAACAATGTTGAAAAGGGTTTAATACGGGAAATTCTTGGCTAGGTCATGTAATTAATAAATTCTTCAGACATACAAAATACATCAGCTTTCTTCCTTGTTTGGTAAGGCTTGTTCTATTTTTGTACGGAAGCAGTTTTTATATGACTGTTTTGTATAAACTTAGTTTTCAGGTTGCTGGAAGAGATTGTCCGATATTTCTCTTCGACCAAACCATTGAAACTGCAACAGCGGTGGATCTATCGATATGAAGACTTCGTAGTAGCATCATCTTGTTGCCTATTTATCACCTAATTCAATGAGCTTTTGAAAGATTGCTAAATGCTCCAATCCTTGGAAACTTTTGAAATAGAGTGCAAAGGTCTGTAACTCTAATCGGAAGAAATATGAAAACTCAATTTCTTATCTAACTGGACAGTCTGAGTCATGGTATCTCTAGTTTCTGAAATCTTTCCAATGTATTGCTATTACTGAGATACTTTGACATGTAGTGTAGCCAGTAGGATTCAAAAAGGGAAGCATAATATGCTAACACAAATTTGGTTTCCCGATTATGAAATCAGCGGTGGTATTCTTACAAAGACATTCCTTTGGATAACCATATTTCCTATGAATTCGAAGTTCCTAAGCGAATAGTCGTATTCTCTTGTGGTGAAAATATTTTGCTCGCTATGAACTACATGAAAGTCAGAAAATTTATTTAGAGTTCTGGCAATATGACCACGTCTTCACTGCCTTTTCTGGTGTTTTATTCTTTGTCCACATTATTAAACCCTGATGCTTCAATCTTCTTCTGGTCAAGAAAACAACAGGCTTTCCAATATTTGTAAAGTACACGACAATATTCACAAACAAAGCAAAGAAACTCGTTCTTTATCATAGGCAGCCAAGAAAACTTTGCTCTGTGCATGAAGGAAACTCGCGAATTTAGGTCTACGGTAGCCAATAAAATGTAAAATGTAGCTATGACCCTCTATTGTGTGTTCTGTTGTTTGTACGTTTACGGAAATCAGAGGTCGTGCGCCTTGAAAAAACGAGTCTTCGTTATATGGACAATAGAGTATCTCCGGTTCATAGTGTTTACCTCACTTGAAGGATAAACAGAAGACCCGGTCTCCTTTGGACAAAGAATACTTTAAAAATGCATGACGTAATTATCCAACTACTGACAAGTGGTAAACCATTTGAAAAAATTTCCACCTTCCAATATGGTGATTTACAATCCATCCTTTGTTTGAAACAACGAAGGACTCCAGTGTCTTTTCCATTTCGAAGCAGTGGCTATGTTTTGGCTTCTGCTGCCGCATTCGATCAGAACCATCTGTACACACAAAGTATTCTCAATTAGTTGAATAGTAGAAGACCAAATGGCTATGAAAGTTCAAGAAAATCGGGTTGATACCAAGCAGATTGTTCGAGAGAAAGTTGTTGAATTCGAATGTAATTATTAACACGAGTCAGATTGGAAATGCGTTTGTTGAATCAGCAACTAGTAAGCTGCAATCTAAGGAACGAACCTCGATAGGCAACAATGTCACGATTTTAATATCCTTGCTTGACATTCATCTTGTAGAAATGAGCGAATTGCCTCTTTTCCGAGTTCAGTGGCTTTGTTTTCGGAAAGTTTTGGGATCTCAAATAAACGTAGAAACTCTTCACGAAAAGACGCGTATTTTTACTCTCGTTCAACCAAGAACGGTTGAAGTTGTCGATTTATTGACTTTTTTATCGTCTTTGCGATGAATCGTCACTACTTTCTGCCATTAATTGCAAAGATCAAAGCAGTATTCTGGGTCTACTTACGTTTCAATCTGCATTGTCCTACGAACGAGGAAACCCAGCAATTTGGGTACTAACAATATTCAAAACAACATGAAAAGTCAGCATTCACTACAAGTTATTTATCTGTTAAACAAGAGCTTATTTCGGTCGTGGGTTGAAAGTTCTCCGTCGATATGAAAAGGGTCACTTCATTATTCACAATACCATTTTGAGTGAAGGGTAACATTCTGGAAGTTAGACAATAATATCACAGTGGCATAAACAAAATTCCGGTGTATGGCTTAGTCTGTAACCGTTTTCGTGTTTATTCCTATGTTAGACAAGCTACCAAACGACAATGATATCGTGCTACATTATTTTAGTGGAAGACAATGTGATCCTCCTAAGAGAGGTTTTGGACTGTTCATTGTATGACCCATGGGTGGAGTGTTCTTAAAAAGGACTGATATCATTGTTAAGCAGAATTGAACCTAATCCACTAATTACTTGGCCAATTCTAGCAGTTTTATCCCTTTTCTGGATCTTCTTTGTGTTCAGCTACTTGTGAGAACAAATTTGAGTTCATTGTTTCCTAGATAGTACACGGAGCTATTCTTAGCACGGAAATTCCAAGAGAAATATCCAATGGTATATACCATTCAAAAAAACTATGAATAAAAACGGTGATGTTTCATTCTTCAGTGACAGTTTTGTATATCTCAGAACGTGAAAACACTTTTGGTTTGTGCAATACATCTGGAACTATTGCTTCTTGCACATACAAACCAGAGACAAAGAAAATTCTCCATGTTTTTCAGAAATATTGTGTTGGTTCTAAAATTAGAACCTGGTCACTGAATGAAACTCATGGTATGGCACCTCCTAGTACAACCAGCATCTTCTTATTCTAATGGGTCTAATTGCAAGTTGAATAACCCTACAATTTTGCTATAAATATCTAATTAGTTTCATAACAGTGGTACAAGGAGCTTTTTATGTTGTATCTTGCGACGTTGATACTATTCGCCTATCACACAGCGGCAGCCTCTTGGTCTGGTTGCTCTTTTGAGGACAGGTCCTTGAGAAGAGGGTTTGATGTTGAATATTATACCTCAAACCGTGCAGAGTACACTAATGACGAAGAGTGGACCCGTCTATTAAGAGAAAGGGCGTTAGGTCAAGAGTCTAGAGAACCTTTTGATCGTACGTCCGGAGTTACTAATGTTAATTTCGGTAGCAGAGAGGAGTATCAAGATGTTTATGGTAAACAAGTCCATGAGCTTTTTGGATTAAGACTCACAGGATATTTTCAACCAGTTACCAGTGGTTATTATACTTTCGAAATCAGCCAAGCCGATAATGTGGTCATGGCGCTGATTGGTGCTGACCTGGCATTTGATTGCTGTGCAAGCAAAAACGAACCAAGTCCCGCAGATCAGTATGGGCAGTTTGCCTACTACGTTGCAAATGGTGAAACTACAGCTGGAACTACTACACAGACTGTGTACTTGGAAGAAGGCTTTATGTATCCAATGAAGATTCTTTATACCAATGTTGGTGGAGCAGGAAACATGAATTTTGAAATTACTAATCCTGATGGCTCAAAGACCAATGACTTTAACGTCTACAATTTAGAGGATGAAGATCAAGAGCCTTGTCCTGCTACATCTATGGCCACTACAACAGTCTTTGAAACAGGTGTCTCCACTGAGTACACCACCACGTATTTCGAATCGGGCCTGGTAAATGGAACTGTTATTATTGTTGAACCAGCTGTACTTACCACGACAACAGAGATAGTGGACGGAATAAGTTTAACTACTACAACCACAAGCATCGATTCTGGTGCAGAGTCTGGAACTGTCATCATCCAGCTCCCAAGGTCATACACAACAACAACCACAACTGACAGCAGATTTTCTCAAGGGACAACTTACACTGTTCCCGCATCTGGAACTGATATGGGAACAGTTATTGTAATTGAACCAGTACTGACAAGTAGTTCTGGCTGCCCCGAATGTACTGAGTACACCTCTACCTTCCCTCCTACTACCAACTCGAACGGATTCCCCGTTACTTCAAGTGGTATTGTGATTGTCACCACTGGTCCTAGCGGCTTGACTTCCACCACCAGCTACTTCCCCAACACTGAC
>JAQRFW010000098.1:453-22031 GCA_039762375.1 Keqinozyma sinolaborantium
CCCGTTTTCGCCCCCCGCCCGCCGCCGCCGAGCGCAGCGAGCGTGGCGCCGTGGCGACGTGGTGCTGTAGGTGCGTGGCCGCGTCTCGGTCTGACGGCGGCTCATAGTTCTACTCGTTCATTATTCGTTATTTATGGGTGAGCGCCTCCACGAGGCTCTTGAGCCGCTCCGTGAACGCCCCGTCGAGCTGCCCGTCCTGGTGCTGCCGGTTGTAGTTGACCACAAACAAGTTGTTGATCTCGCGGAGCACGTTCTCGATCATCTGGATGTAGGCCTTGTCGCCGGCGTTCTTCTGCGGCGTGAACACCTTGCGGATCGACGTCTTGTAGCTGGCGCTGGGCCGCCGCACGGCCTCGGACGGCGTCTGCGGCGCGCTGGCCAGCGGCGCCTGGCTGAAGTAGCCGCCGGGCGACGTGGCCGCCGGCGTGGGCGCCTGGCTGGGCGGACAGCTGACGGCGCCGCCGACCTTCATCTCCATCACCTTGATCTCGCGCACCCGCAACGAGATGAAGATGGTCCGCGTGGTGATGTTGGCCGTCTTGCAGTTGTTCTGGAAGAAGAGCAAGTCGTTCTTCATGGCGCCAATCACCTGCTGCTCGAGCTTGGGGTTCAAAGGGCACGACTGCACGAGGAACTCGGGCCGGAACTCGTCGCAGAACGCCACGCTCGGGAGGAGCGGCGTCTCGCGGTTGAGCGCCTGCTCGTCCGCCATCTCGGCCACCTCCAACACCCCGTCGTGGCTCTTGACGGAGATATGGGCGTTCATGATTTTTTCACACCGCCGCCGGACCACCTCCTTGTTCTTGCGTGAGTTGTTGTGGATGCCCGTCTTGGTGCGGTTGATCACGTTGCCGAGCGACTTGCGGACGTCCGCCCGATCGAACGAGTTGTTGTACAAATCGTACATCGACTGCGTCCGGGACAACTTGTTGGGCGACGAGTTCCAGTTGAACTCCTCGATCTCGAGCGCCGGCGACGGCGTGCGGAGCGTCTGGATCGACAGCTTCTTGCTCAACGATCCCGACGGCGGGTGGTACTCGGTGTCGTAGTTGCTCATCGACGAGTTGAACGAGTTGCGCCACTTCTCGATGAAGCTGCCGCCGAGCTTGGAGAGCGAGTAGTTGGAGGCGCTCGACGAGAGCGACGACGAGTTCAACGACGACGACAAGTACGCCATCGACGACGACTTCGACACCGACGCCCGGTGCACCGGCTGCTGGTTGATCGGAATGATCTTCGTCTTGGAAAACGACGTCAGCGTCACCGGCGTCGACTTGCCGGGGATCTCCCATCCCTTGGACGCAACCGACTGGCTGTACGAGTTCTCGGACGAGCTGCCAGCCGACATCGTGGACGAGCTCTTGATGGGTATAGGCTTGATCTGCAGCCCGGCGTTCCGCGGCGACGGCAGCGAGAACGCCGACAACGTAGGGTCCTCGTCGTCGGTGTCCTCGTGAATGATGCTTGTAGAGTTAAGAGGCGATGCAACCGTAGAGAAATTAGTGGGGGACCCCAAGGACGACAATGTGGCGATGTCGTTGACGGAGTCGACGTCCGTCTCGACCTCGTCGTCGTCCATGATGGCGTCCTCGTCGTACTCGTAGTGGTTGAGGGTGTCTAGGACATTGGGGTCTTCTATCAACCCGTTGATAATAAATAAGAGCTTCTTAGCCACCACCGGGTTTCCCGTCATGACCACCACCCGAGTGATCTCCTTGGAGTTACTGTTGTGGTCGTAATGCAAAGGTTTCTGAGAAAGCAGCGCTCTATGAGGCAAGATCAAGGCGAAAAGACTCAGAAGAAACTTCTGGGAGTCGATCTGCTTCGATTCCTTGAACTCGTTCCAGTTCAACACCTCTAGCACCCAGTTTATGAGCATGGGGTTGAACCTGGAACTGGAGTTTTCTAGACTAACCCGCATGAGCGAGTTGGAGTTGATTAAGCGAGGAATGTTGGAGTCGTAGTTGACCAATTTGATGAGCTTGATAAGATAGTTATTGAGCTCGAAGTCCTGCTGGAGAATCGACACCGGAAGTTGAATGCGGCGGCTCACGATGTACAGCGAGCCCGAGTCGTTATTATTTATTATGCCGATCAACTTCTTGTGGACGATTTTCTGGAGGATTATCAAGTAGTGGGAAAGCTCTTCCCAATTATTGGCGATGATCTCGGAGAACTTGTCGTTTTCGAGCGGGATGATGAGCCCGATGGCAAAGCGACTGTTGAGGGAGTTTTTGTCGTCCGAGGGCCCGTTGGAGACGGTGATTTTGTTGTCCCGAATGGGAAGAACCGGTTTTGGCACCCACGAAGAGTCATTTTCAGAGCACTCGTAGTCGGTGATGGAGAACAACCGGGTCAAGAGCACCGACTTGTAGCTGCCGTACGTCTGGTTATTCACCACCGGCAAGAAGTGGATTTTGGTCACGGCCTGGGACTCTTTTGTCGGTAAGCCACATCCGAACATATAGTCGTTAAGTTCGTTAGCATTATGGTGGATTTTCGGGGTAAGGATGTTCTTGGAGGAGATTTTGTTGGTGGTAGCGTTGGACGAGAGCTTCGTCAAGATTTCGTTATTTGCGGAGTCGAAGAGCACCTGCTTCAGACGCAAGCTGCCGCCGTCCTGGGACACCAAGATTCGGAAAAACTTGGAGTTGAGCTTGTAGGGCGTGGTGAGACGTTTGTCGGCCAGACCGTAGAGAATTTCTCGGGTGTAGGAGGTATCGTTGGAGGTGGGGGCGGGCGAGGGCGGTTTTTCGTGGGCGTCATGTTCGGCGTTCTTATTGAAGAGACGGCCCAACATGAGTTCGGAAAAATTAACGAACGCACAAGACCGGAACTATTGATGACGCTGGAAGTCGGAATTGCAGATCAAAATAAAATAACCCGGTGCGATTATGCAATTGCTGCAAATTAACGACATTTATTCTATAAAGTGGCTAAAGAGTCTTCTAAGGCCTGAAGCAAGATGTCGGCGTGCTTCTTCTCGAAGAAAAGCGTGGGGCGCAATCTGGCGGCCACATCGCCGCAACCGCCCATGTTAACACCTTTGGCTCTCAAAGCGAGCAAGAGCTTCTGGCGGGACTCCGCCGACTCGAAGTCAAAGGCGATGAACGTGCCGAAATTCTCTCCTCTCAAGTTGAACACCTTGGTGGGGTACTTGGCGAACAAGGCCTGCAACTGGTCGTACAAATATTTACCGGTTTGGGCAGTCGAGCTGACCAAGTCGTTTTTGGCGATCTCCTGGTAGATGGAGCGGGCCACGATGGCTCTGACCGGGTCACCGCACCAGGTGTTGAACTGTCTGTAGGCCTGGTTGGGCTGCAACTCCGGGTTGGCGAAGTAGAAGCCGGCGGCCTGGAACTTCTTGGAGAAGGTCACCATGTCGGGCGGCGAGGTCAAGTTCCAGTGCTCGTGGGCCCAGAACTTGCCGGAGGCGCCCACGCCGGTCTGCACCTCGTCGACGATCATCAACACGCCGTTGTCCTTGGTGATGTCCCGGAGGCCCTGGAAGAAGAACGACGAGGCGTGGCGGTCGCCGCCCTCGGACTGGACCGGCTCCACGATGATGGCGGCAACCTTGCCGCTGCTCTTGATGATCTGCTCGAACTGGTCCAAGCAGCGCTGCTCCTCGGCCCTATTTTCGGCGGAAAACTGGTCAAGCGGGTACTTCAACTGCGGGAACGGCGCCAGCGGCCAGTCAAAGGCCGGAATGTCCAACTTGTGGATGGCCTTGGACCGCGTGGTCGAGAGCGACCCGAACAAGCGCCCGTGGAAGCCCTTTTCGAACGACAAGATCACCATATCGGAGGCGCCCGGCGTCTGGTTCGCCATGACCGACTCGAGCTCCTCCTCGGTGAAGCCGTCCACGCCGCGGCGCTTGGCGTGCTGGTACATGAAGGCGGCCTTGTAGGCGGTCTCGTTGGCGCACGAGCCGCTCAAGGCGGTCCACACCCGGGACATGCCTGGCGGGGCCGCCGCCAAAATGCCCTGCTTCAAGATCTTGGCGTAGTCGGTGCTGGGGAAGCACGCGAGCGCCGGCCGGTTGGCGATGGCGTTGGCCATCTCGTCCAGCTTGGCGGTCTTCAACAATTCCGGGTTGTTGTAGCCCAACCCGATCGACGAGATCTGGGCGTACACGTCGAGCAACAAGTTGCCGTCGGCGTCGGCGATGTAGTTGCCCACCGAGTTGTAGTAGTCGGCGATGAACGACGAGGCTCTGGTGTCGAAGATCTCCGTCAACTCGGTTGCGATCTTGGTCGACACGGGGCCGGGGATGGCGGTGCCCACCACGGGGGCGGCGGGCTCGCTGGGGAACACGCGGGCGCAGGTCGAGGCCCGGCGGAGCTGTCTTGCGGCGGCAGAGACGTTTTTACGAAGCATGTCGATACAGCGGAAATGGGGCTATTTATATGGGGGCCGATGGGGCTCGAGTCCCGAGGCGGAAGGTGGTCTCCATCGGGGGTGTAGATAGCGCCGACACGTCCCGTTGGCTACTGGAAGGTGCCCACCGACGATGCATGGTGGAGGTGGAGGTGGACGGTGGAGGTGGAGGACCCGTGGGTGGGCCAATTGTGGGGAGGCAGGGCTGGGCCCAGCGCTAGCGCGGTGCCCGTTCTACCCCAGCGCGGCGCTACCGCCGCGCGCCCGCGCCCACTAGATCACCCTCGCACTTTTCCCTATCATGGGCGACGACAAACCGCTCCACCGCTTGCTCGACAAAATCACGGGCCAGCCCGCCAGCTACGCCCGCAAGCGCAACTTCACGTTCGGCCGCACGTTGGGGGCTGGCTCCTTCGGCATCGTGCGCTGCGCCCGCGACAACACCTCCAACGAGGAAGTGGCCGTGAAAATCATCTTGAAAAAGGCACTCGCCGGCAACGAGCAGATGATCATCGACGAGCTCCAGTTGCTCCGGCAGCTCGACCACCCGCACATCGTGGGGTTCCGCGACTGGTTCGAGTCCAAGGACAAATTCTACATCGTGACCCAATTGGCCACCGGCGGCGAGCTCTTCGACCGCATCGTCAGCCAGGGCCGCTTCACGGAGCACGACGCCTCGCTCGTGATCCTCGAGATGTTGGAGGCGCTCACGTACCTCCATGACCTCGATATCGTCCATCGCGACCTCAAGCCGGAGAACATCCTCTACTTGACGCCGGACGACGCCTCCAACGTGGTGTTGGCGGACTTCGGCATCGCCAAGAAGCTCGACCTGCCGGACGAGAAGCTCACGAATTCGGCGGGCTCGTTTGGCTACGCCGCGCCGGAGGTCATCTTGGGCACCGGCCACGGAAAGCCCTGCGACGTCTGGTCGCTCGGCGTCATCACCTACACGTTGCTCTGCGGGTACCTGCCGTTCCGCTCGGAGAACGTGCTGGACTTCGTGGCGGAGGTGCGCCCCAACAACGCCGTCATTTTCCACGCCGACTACTGGCGGGACGTCAGCAAGGACGCACGTAGGTTCATCATCAAGGCGCTCCAGTTCAACCCGGACCACCGCCCCACGGCGCGCGAGCTCTACGCCGACCCGTGGCTCGTGTCGGTGGCCAAAAACCACCGGGACACCGACTTGTTGCCCAACTTGAAGCAGCAGTTCGACGCCAAGTCCAAGTTCCGCCAGGCCATCGAGCTCGTCAAGTTGAACAACAAGATCAAGAAGTTGAAGGAGATGCAGACCGACGACGACGACGACCCCAACGAGATCAACCTCTTTGGCGACGACTGCGACATCATCGCCGACTCCGAGCTCAAGGACCCGCCGCAGAAGTCCTTGAAGAACTGGTCCAAGTTCACCCTGGTGCTCCGCGACGTCGAGCGCGACATGTCCAAGTCGTCCTTGACCCCGTCGTCGCCACACCCCGCCAAAAAGGAGTTGGCTGGCAACGCCTTTGTCCAGTTGGTCCACGCGGCCTCCGAGAACAAGCAGCGGGTTGCCGACTACAAGGACCCCCCGAAGGACTGACCCTCGTTTATAGAGTAGCAATTAACTTATCGTTTTCTTATCGTCGCCTAGATCTGGCCCACCTGCCCGATTGGGACGCAAAATTCCTATAAAGCCCCAGCGCCGCCCTGTTTCGCCATGACTTTCGACAGCTTGCTCGTGGGCGTGGACGTCGGTGGCACCAACACCGACGCCGTCTTGGTCAACCCCTCCCGCCTCGACCACCAAAACAGAGGCATCGTCAGTTTCAGCAAGTGCACGACCACCTACGACGTCTCCAACGGAATTGAAGCCGCCATCAACAATTTGTTCGCCGACGACGACCTCCGCAGCCGCGTGGCCGCAGTGACTATTGGCACTACCCACTTCATCAACGCCGTCATTGAGCAGGATCGCGGCCGTTTGGAGCCTGTGGCCGTGGTCAGAATCTGTGGACCCTACTCCAGAAATATCGAGCCGTTCTCTGATTTTCCCATTGGACTCAAAAATATCTTGCACAGCCACGTCGCCTATGTGGACGGTGGCCATCATGTGGATGGAATGGAAATTAAGCCGTTAGACGAAGAAAATATTTTGAAACAGGCCCACCTTATTTCTGAAAAGGGAATTAAGAATGTTGCAGTGGTGGGTATTTTTGCAGCCATGGATAAGTCCCACGAGGACAGAGCCGTTGAGCTTATCAAGTCGGTTATACCTCACGGCAATGTCATCGCATCCCACAACGTATCTGGAATCGGCTTTTTGGAAAGAGAGAACGCAACTATCTTAAACGCTGCTATTCTGTCGTTTGCCAAAAAAATCTTGAAGTCCTTCAGAACTTCGATCCACCGCATCGGGTTGAAGTGTCCGGTGTTGCTCACGCAGAACGATGGGACTGTGCTCACGGTCCTGGAGGCTATGGAGACCCCCATCAGGACTTTTTCCTCGGGGGCCACCAATTCCATGCGTGGTGCCGCTTTCCTTTGCTCCCACGATCCAGATGTAGTAGACAAAAGTGTGATGATTGTTGATATTGGAGGCACCACGGCTGACGTTGGGCTCTTGCTTCCTTCGGGGTATCCGAGACAATCTTCCTCCCATTCGGAAGTGGGTGGAGTTAGAGTCAACTTTTCTATGCCTCATGTGGAAAGTATTGGGCTTGGTGGAGGCAGTATCATTAGAGAAGCCGAAGGCAAGGTTACCATTGGTCCTGACTCGGTGGGAAACGAAATAGATACTAAAGCGTTAGTTTTTGGGGGCAATGTTGTTACAACCACAGATGTGACTCTTGCAATGGACAAGTCCATCAACTATTCGCTGAAAGCAAACATCGAGTTGGTCTACGACAAGTTTAGCTCCGAGTTTGTTGACTCGTATAACGTTACACTTAGACAGAAATTGAACAAGGTCATCGACCGGATGAAAACGTCTCCCGACCCAATTCCAGTTCTTCTTGTTGGAGGAGGGAGCTTTATTTCCCCATTAGAATTAGACACGGCTTCCAAGGTAATCAGAACACCGTATTACCAGGTTGCCAATGCTATCGGTGCTGCTCTTGGTAAACTTTCGTATCATAAGCATACGATTGAAGTTTTGAATTCGTCTCAAGACAGCCACGAAGTGATTAAAAGAATCAAGCATGAGGCTATTGAGGCTATAGTTCTCAAGGGTGCCTTGAGAGACTCAGTGAAGGTCATTGAAGTTGTACATGATCCTGTGCCCTACGTTAACAACACCTACACATTTGAAATCAAGGTTACAGGTGATGTTGACTACTCAAGAATCACTACTGCTTTCGACCAAGAGGACGAGCTGCTCGATGAAAATCTAGAAACAGAAGAGATCAGGAAGAATGCCAATGTCACCAAACTCATCGACGTCGATATTGATCATTCCACTTACAAGCCTACTGTTAATGAGAATAGAGAGTGGATATTATCAGCAGTAGACTTGGACTACTTGAGAATCGGAACCTACATTCTTGGATGTGGGGGAGGAGGAAATCCCTACCCGGCATACTTGGAGCTTATGAATCATCTTGCAAAGGGTGCTGTTATTAAGGTGATCAGTATTGAAGACATCGACAAATACTCAAAAAAGGAAGGACTGTTTATTCCAGTGGCCTATGCTGGCTCTCCAACTGTCAATGGTGAACAATTGGACGGAGACGAGTTAATTCAAGCAGCTGATGCTGTGTCCAAGTATTTGAAAAAAGACTTTGATGGAGTGATCTCAGTTGAAATTGGCGGTTCGAACGGGCTTAAGAGTCTCTGCTGTGGCTCTTCGCTCTCCCTCAACTTACCAGTCGTTGATTGCGACTTAATGGGAAGGGCTTACCCTACCGCCTCTCAAATCTTGCCAACAGTCTACAGCGAAGAGCTCTTTTTGAAAACAACTGCGGTTTCAGATGGCAATAGTAACAACTTTTTGATTACAAACGCCCAGTCCGACTTGTACGTGGAAAAAATGATGAGAGCAGCGTTGGCAGAAGTCGGTGCTACAGTTGGAGTTGTGCATGGACCAATGACTTCTGACGATATTAGATCAATGTCTGTGCACAACTCCTTATCACTTTCATGGAGAATTGGCAGGGCTGTGAAGTTGGGTCAACAAGAACATCAAATCTCGAGTCTTCCCGAAAGAATCTTAGAATGTGTAGGTCCAAATTGTGGAAAAAAACTATTTGAAGGCAAGATAATCGAAGTCGAAAAGAAGCTTTTCAAAGGTCATGTCTACGGAGAGATTATCATTGAGGCAGATAATGGAGACCAGATGAATATTCCCTTCAAAAATGAAAATATAGTTGCCAAGATCAAAGTCAAGGGATCTGAAGATTGGCAATTGGCCTGCTCGGTTCCCGATCTTATTTCTGTCTGCTACGAGGACTCAGGTGAGGCAGTGGGCACTCCAGAGTACAAATATGGTCTTTTGGTATTTGTTTTGGGTTTTGCACCCAGTGACTTGTGGACGGCCACAGAAAAGGGAATTAAAATTGGTGGGCCCAAGAGTTTCGGCCCCGCTTTCGAGCGGGTAGAGTGGAAACCCGTCGGTGTTCACACCCGTCCACAATCTGTGATCAACGAATTTGGAGATAAGCGGAATTGATGCAAAATGCATCTGGTGGGCATAACCCACCTGCCTAAAATAGCTTTTCGTATCCTACGTATACCTATATCTATAAGCCGTAATAAATCTTGAAAAAGTACAGTCTAACTCAATGGCCCCTACAGTCAAAGAACAATTTTTGGGAATCCCCGTTATCGATTTTGCCCCCTTTTTATCTGGCGATGAAATCCAAAAGAAACAGGTGGGAAAAGAAATGGTTGATAGTATGAGAACAGTTGGGTTCATGTACATTGTCAACCATGGAATAACACCAGAACAGATGGCGGAAGCCTTTTCATGGAGCAAGAGATTCTTTGAGCTTCAAGACACAGTCAAGGCTCTATGTCCTCATCCAAAAGATGGTGCACACCATCGTGGTTGGTCTGCAATTGGAAAAGAAAAGGTTTCACAAATGGTTTACGACAAAGAACAGCTTGAAAAGATCCGCAAGACTCCTGATGTCAAGGAGTCTTTTGATTTAGGAAAAGAGGGTGGGATCTTAGAGAATTTCTGGCCACCGGAGGACGAGATTCCTGGTTTCAAAGAATTTTGCATGAACTACTTCAGTATCAGCGACAAGGCCTCAAAGAACCTCTTGCGTGCCATTGCCCTCGGGATGGACTTGGAGGAGGAATACTTCATTCCGTTCCACTCGTTATCCGATAACCAGTTGCGGTTTCTTCACTATCCCTCCACCAAAGAAGAAGATTTGAAAATCGGGAAGGCAGAGAGGATTGGTGCCCATACAGACTTTGGAACTCTTACGATGCTTCTACAGGACGAGTGCGGTGGCCTTGAGGTGGAGGAGCCCTACAATCCTGGGTCGTTTGTCGATGCTCCATTTATAAAGAACGCTTTAGTAGTCAACACCGGAGACTTTTTGCAAAGATGGTCGAACGACGAATTGAAGTCTACGTTGCACAGAGTCAGGTCTCCTAAGGTGGACAGCCCAACAGGAATGTCTGCTCCGAGATACTCCATTCCGTTTTTTGTGAGCGCTGATCCAGAAGCTACTATCGACTGTTTGCCTGGCACTTTTGGCCCTACCAAGCCCAAGAAGTACGACCCTATCAATAGTTTAGAGTACATCAGTATGAGATTGAATGCTACGTATTAGAGTTTTTGATCGAGACAATAGATAATAATCGTAAATATTACTTATAAGGGTAGGTGGAGGAGAGATAAGGTTAAGATTGTTGATTTGTTGTCGATCATGGCAGGGTTCCCAACAGACATGCCCTACCACCAGCACGATAGCCCACTCGTAGCGGAATTCCAAACAGGTATTGTGGAGAACCTCATAAGTCGTTCTGATCGAGGCTTGTTGTGACTAATGCACTGATTGCCCACTATCCGTTTTAGTCCTCAATTTTCAAAACTTGCACCCAGGCTCAGCGAATCGCTTAAATAGATTGACTTCCGTTGGATTGATCCCTACACCAACATGGATAGTATCACCTCGTCGTCTGATATCTCCCATGGGGGTAAGTGGTCTAAATTCAAATCTTATCTTGAGGTGCCCAAAGATGCTGGCAGTACACACTATGAAAACGACTCAATGACCAACCGTGACTTGATTCCGATCCCACCAGAAAGAAGAACGTGGACTCCTCTACTCTACTTTTCTTACTGGGTCGTAGAGGGTGTTTCTATTTCGGGTTACACTACGGTATCTGCTCTCGTTGGTTTGGGCTTGAGCGTCCGGCAGTCGCTCGGATGTGCCGTCTTAGCTGGTACTATCTACGGTGTGATGGCTGTGATAATGGGCTGGATGGGTTCACATCATCACGTTGGCTATCCTGTCTATTCAAGAGTGACTTTTGGCATTCATGGTGCCAAGTTCGCCATTATAATCCGCTCTATCACCGGAACTATCTGGTTTGGTGTCCAGAGTTACTACGGGGGTCAAGCAGTTCGCGTGGTCATCAGTGCTATGAAACCTTCTTACGCTCAATGGAACACTTTTGCTAAGACATCCGGAAATATTACTTCTGCAGATTTTGTGGGAATGATCATCTACTTTGCCATCATCATTCCTTGCATGTACATCCCTCCCGAGAAGCTTCATGGATTGTTCTTTGTTACTTTTGCTATGGTCTTTATGTCCATTATTGGCATGCTTATCTATGCGATGAAAACTAACGGAGGTCCTGGTCCTTTTTTCACTCAGCCATCCATCACAGACGGTGGCCAGTTAGGCTGGGCTTTTGTGCAGGGAGTTTTCTCCATCGTGGGTACTACCGGAACTGGGATTTTAGGACAGTCAGACTGGACCAGATATGCTTCCAAAAAGAATGCCCCAGCTTTTGCTCAGCTCTTGGGTGCTCCTATAGCAGTCACATTCGCCGGATCTATGGGAGCATTGATCACATCTGCATCCAATGGGTTGTTTGGCGAAACCCTTTGGAATCCTCTTGATTTTCTTACCGCTTTGCAGCTTAGAGAAAACAACTCTTCGAGGGCTCGTGCTGGGGTCTTCTTCGCTGGCATTGGATTTATCTCCCAACAGGTGGCAATTAACTTGTTGTTGAACTCGGTTTCCACCGGTATGGATATGGCTGGGTTGATGCCAAAGTATATAAACATCCGCCGTGCTTCCTATCTTGTGTTGGCCGTTTCTCTTGCTTGTTGTCCTTGGTACTTGCAATCAAGTGCTAAGGTTGTGGTCATTTTTGGCTCTGGTTGGGGATGTTTTTGTTCGCCATTGACTGGCGTATTTATTGCTAGGTACTTCTTCATCGACAGACGTCGTGTCCTTTTGAAGGATCTCTACAAGGCAAATAGTTCTTCGATTTACTGGTATAATAAAGGATTGGATTGGAGAACTTTTGTTGCTTGGGCGGTGGGAACTGGTTTCTTATTGCCCGGTTTAGCTGGGGCAGCCAATAACAAGGATATGAAATTTTGGACCTACATATTCAAGGTTTCTTACCTCTGGGGTTTATCCGTTTCCTTGATTGTCATGGTCGCCCTTCACTACATTTTCCCTGGCATGGATAAACCTTTTACTTCGGATATGGATGATATTTATACACCAGACGGAAATTTGATAGATACAGTGGATGGTATTTCCTTTGAAGACGACACGGTCCCACTCCTGTCTACAGAGAAAGGAAATGTTGCCATTAAAGTTATATCCAAAGAATTATGATATATTTAGAGATAATAAATTTCAATCGAGTATGATAATTGCAGCAATTGCCTTATAGAGAAAACCTGCCCACTTGTCAAACCGGAATGTACAGTTCAGGCAAGTGGAGGGAAACGGAGGATCTATACCCCTTTTTTACGGAAAAAAAAACTCCTTGGTGGGCACGGTGGGCAGATCTTTTCGTTTTTGATTGTTCCAAGCTTATATCAGATTAACGAAAAATTCCGAGATAATGCCAAATACTATAATAACACGGACGAATGTCGTTTTGAATCATCAATGAGTGAACCATCTGTTGAACTCAATAATGGCTTGAAAATGCCACTTTTCGGTTTAGGCACTTGGCTCTCAGCTCCCAACGAGGTATACGAAGCAGTCAAGCATGCAATTGCCACTGGATATCGACACATCGACACAGCAACGATCTATGGAAACGAGGCCGAGGTTGGACAAGCAATAACCGACAGCAAAATTGACAGAAAAGATTTATTCTTGACAACCAAGCTTTGGAATTCTATGCACGCCCCAGAAGATGTTCCAATTGCATTGGAGAGGAGCTTAAAGGCTCTCCAAACCGACTATCTCGATTTGTGGCTCATGCATTACCCTTGTGCAAACGATAGAAAAGCATTTGAGGAGAAAGATGAAAGCATCAAGGTGGACATTGACTTTGTCGATACTTGGAAAGTTATGGAGCAAATGGTGAAGAGCGGGAAGGTCAAATCCATTGGAATTTCAAATTTCTGTAAATCGGAGTTGGAGCATTTGATGGCCAACTGCACCATTAAGCCCCAAGTTCACCAGATGGAGATGCATCCATACTTGAAGCAGGAAGAGTTCCTTCAATTTCATAAATCAAATGGCATTCACGTCACTGCTTATTCAGCATTCGGAAATCAAAACCCCACCTACAACAGCAAGGAACCCAAATTGATGGCTCACGAAAAGTTGGTAGCTATCAGTGAAAGAACCAATGAACCTCTGGGAAATCTATTGATCGCTTGGGCAATTAAGCGTGGTACATCTGTGATTCCCAAATCGGTAACCTTGGGCAGAATTGAGCAGAACTTTGCAGGAAAAGATACTAAAATTAGTGATGAGGACTTTAATATTATATCTGATCTCGGATACCAGGCGAGATATGGAGATTTCGGTCCATACATCGGGTACTGGTACTATAGAGATTTAGATTGTCCTGGTAAAAAGCCCACCATATAGAAGTCTATTTAGTTTATTAGAATGTTCTATGCAGAAGAAATTAACACAATTACGTGCGTCGTCTAAAATTGAATAAGCGAACAAAAAATGCAAATGACTTTAAACTTTTTGCCAGGCGCCCACTAAAATTTTCATTTAAACTTAGATCAAAGATCCTTCGCTGTCTAAGGACTAGATCAAAGCGTTAAACAATGAGCAATGTCCAGAGCATACCTCGATTCCTGAAAAAATGGTTCGAAGTACCGACTGATGGAACATACTATACTAATGACAGCACTACTAATAGGGATTTGATCCCAGTACCGCCCGAGAGGCGGACATGGACTTCCTTAGGATATGTGTCCTATTGGGTGGTTGAAGGAGTACTGATCACAGGGTACACTACGGTGTCGCTGATGGTAGGAATAGGCTTATCAGTTCGCCAATCGATCGTCTGTGCCGTTATTGCTGGTGTTATATATGGTTTAATGGCGGTGCTTTCTGGATGGGTCGGGCTGCATCACCATGTGGGCTTTCCTGTATTTTCTAGAGCCACGTTTGGGATGCGGGCCTATTACTTTCCTATAGTGATACGAATTATCACTTTAATCATTTGGTTTGGAGTTCAGGCGTATTACGGAGGTCAAGCGATAAGGGTGGTCATTAGCGCCATATGGCCCCATTTTGCAGGCTACAATACATTTCCGACGACCAAGGGCAACATTACTACAGCTGACTTCATCGGGTTGGTAATCTACATGATATTAGTTATACCTTGTTTGCTTATACCTCCGGAAAGACTCCAAATTTTATTGAGGGTCTCCTTTGTCATGGTGTTCATGTCCATGATGGGGATGCTCATCTACGCCATGAAGGAGAACGGCGGCCCAGGGGAAATGTTCAACAGTTCTTCCATTCTTTCTACTAAAGATTTGGTGTGGGCTTGCATTCAAGGAATTTTTTCCACAGTAGGGGTTGCCGGAACAGGCATAGCCGGGCAGTCGGATTGGACCAGGCTAGCAAAAACAAAGAACGCCCCATTTCTCGCTCAACTATTGGGAGCACCTATTGCATTAACGTTTTCGGGCATCATGGGTTCGTTGATTACTTCTGCTTCTAACGACTTATTTGGTAGCCCAGAATGGAACCCTTGCGAGTTCCTACATCAACTACAGGTATACGAAAACAACTCTCCCCGGGCTCGGGTGGGTGTCTTCTTTGCAGGATCGGGGTTTGTTGCTCAACAGTTGACGATTAATATTTTACTTAATTCCGTGTCTGCTGGAATGGACATGGCTGGTCTTGCACCCAAATACTTGAACATCCGACGATCTTCGTACATCGTTGCTGCCATTAGCATTGCATGCTGCCCCTGGTTTTTCCAATCGGACGCCAAAGTGGTGTTGATTTTTGGTCTAGGCTGGGGCTGCTTTTGCCTGTCATTTACTGGACTCATGATCGCCAAATACTTCTTGATCTACAAGCGCAAAGTGCTCATCTCCCATCTCTACATAAGGGACAGCTCCTCCATCTACTGGTTCTGGGGAGGAGTTGACTGGAGAAGCGTATTTGCGTGGGTTGTTCTGACGGCTATTCTTATGCCAGGATTGGCACACACTGCCAACAACAGGCACACAGGCTTTTGGTCTGCCATCTTCAAAGTTTCATACGCATGGGGCGTGATAGTGTCGGCAGTCATATTGATGATTTTGCACTACATATTCCCCGATAAGGACCTTCCCGTCAACTCCGAATTGGACGAGGTATACACGCCAGAAGGCAATTTAATTGAAGGCATCCGAGGTGAAGTTGTACCGAACCAGGTTGCCGCTTCAGAAAAATCGCTTGCGAATGTAAGCACTATATGTAACGAGTTATGACCTTATAGATTATTAATATTTATACAGATCTACCAACTGCCTAAGCTGATAGCGAAGATCGTTAGTGTTTTCCCAACGATTAGATTCTAGTAAACAGTAAGTCATTGCAATCACTGCAATGACTTGTTGCTGGACCTGCCAGTAAACTTTGACCACTTTCTCATTAGTTTTGGACGTGGTATCATTATTAGTGTCTTCTTCGAGAACAGTGGATATGTACAGAAGAGCATCTTCGCTGGATTGGTCATAACTGACTTCACCATTGACGAAGTACTTGAACGACGAGATGGTTGGCACCGCCTCCTTTTGTGACGAGACCAACTTAATCTCCAGAAACGTCTCGTAAGCCCAAATGCACAACGACGAGATGTAGATCGACCATGGAATGTGCGGAATCGTCTGCACAAGCTCGGGCCGGTTGATCACGGTTCGTAGGAGCCTGCAGGACTCGACCAAGAGGATCTTTCCCTCTGGGGTCCGGGCCCAGGCCTGGATTTTTTCTCTATTCCTGGCGTCGTTCCCTTTTTTGACATTCTGGGTGGACCGGGGCCCAAGCGTGACGAAATCCTGAACAAGCTTGATGATGGCAAGCGTGTCTACGTGGAGGACGATCTTGGCCATCTGGAAAAGGGTGATGTTGGTCCAGAAGATATTGCTGACGCCGTAGTCGTTGAGCAAAAGCAGGCCCTCAGATGGCTCCTGCTCCACGCCCAACCTCAACTTGTTTGTGAGGCCGATCTGCTTGTCGAAGTAGCCGCGCCAGTTGAGCAAGGCGATCATGAGCCTGTTGGAGAGGTCGATGATGCCTCTTTTCGACACAAAGCCCAAATCAAGCAAACTACGCCATTTCAAGTCCCAGGAAATGCTCAAGAGGCCGTGGAGAAGAATGAGCCGCCCAAACTGCGAGAAGCACGACATGGGGTACTCCTTCTGGTGCTCCTTGTACGGAGACATGAGCCTGCGCATGCTCCAGAGAAAGGCGGGCCAGCTGCCCTCGCTGGTGACGTTAAGCATGGGCGGGCGCGAGTAGAGCTTCTTCTTGAGCGACTCGTTGGCGGGCGAGTCGCCACCCAGGGCTACAGGCGAGGAGAGCTGCGACAAGTCGACCTTCCAGTTGGGTTTGGGCCGCGAGAGAAGGTCCTTGGGCTGTTTTTTGTACTCCTTGTAGAAGGCCGGGTAGTTTGCGGCGTTCCAGGTGGCGTCGGAGAACGGGAGCTCGAGCTGGATCTCGAAGGCCGAGAGGAGCTGGGTGTGGCGGTAGAGGGCGGCGTGCTGCGAGTCGAGAATAAACCCGAAGAACGCCGTGCGCTTGCACGCCTCGTAGTTGACCCACTCCTTCCAGTGCTGCTGCTGCTCGATGTAGGTGAGGTCGTCGGGGTTTTCGAGCGCCGGCTCCACGAGGTTAGAGAGGTAGCCCGAGAACCGCAAGAGGTTGATGGCGGTGCCGTGGAAGAGCTGCGACATCTTGAACTGGGTGGTGGTGCCGAGCATGGTGCAGTAGCAGTTGTCGAGAAGCATGGCCTGGAGGAGCGACAACTGCACGGTGGGCAGGTCGCCGATGTCCAGGAAGAGAAGGTTACGGAGCGAGTTGTGGATCTTGACCGAGCAGGCGTAGGCCTTGTCGTCGGCGGCGTAGACCATGCCAATGGACATCACGGCGATAACGAGGTAGCTATCGACGACATTGGGGTCGAACGTGGGCCGGTGCACGAGCGGGTACATGGGGTTGAAGGCGGACCAGTAGAGGCCCAAGAACTGGTCAAGGGCGCCCGGCGGAAACTGCGAGAGCCCGGTGCCCGGGAGCATCTCTACGAGCCGCGCCGCCGTGGCCGCCGACACGCCGACCTGCGGCACGTCCAGCGCCGGCGTGGACGCGGGCGGCGAGGCGTTGCTGACCAGGTCGCTCAGCACATGGCCCGGGTCCTCGGGCGGGTTGACCAGCCCGAAAAGCCAGTTGAACTTGTCGTTATTGGACGTCAAGTCGTGGTACGACGGGTCCGGGTACGGCGCCGGGAAGAGCGCCGGGTCCGGCATCTGGTACTCGAAGCCCATGGGAATCAAGTTGTACATCGGGTTCATGGCCGCCAGCAGCGACAAATCCGGGTCCGGCTCGACGGTCTTGACCACGAACGACCGCCCCATGAGCTGCTCGCGCTTCTTCTGGTGCGTCTTGCTCTTGTAGTGCTTCTCCAAGATGTCCATGCGGGCAAAGCCCACCTGGCACTGGGCACATGCGAACGGCTTGACCTGGCGGTGGTTGGCGGCGTGGCGGTCCAAGTAGTCCTTGCGGTGGAACGACTTGGAGCAGCCCGGCTCCGCGCACATGTACACCCGCTTGGGCCGCTTGGCGTCGTGGCCGAACTTGAGCGTCAGCGTGTGGGACGCTGGCGGGCCTGACATGAAATCAAAAGTGCGACTGCGACCATGATTACCAAGGACGAGCGCCAGGCCAAGCGGCTCGACAAGATGCGCGAGTGCCAGCGCCGCCTCAAGGACAAGCGGCGCAAGGAGGTCGACGACTTGCGGCGGGTCGTCGACAACCTCTCGTTCGACAACGCAAAGTTGATCCAGAAACAGGCGAGCGACCAGGCCCAGTTCGCCGCCCTGATAGCGGTGTTCCAGCAGGAGGTCACGGTGCGCCAGATCTCCATGTTGATCAGCAGCAGCTTGAAGCACCTCGCGGCGCCGCGCGACGCCATCGCGGCGCTCTCGCTCGACGAGTACGTCGAGCAGAAGGGCTACGCCAGCCACCCGGAGCTTTTCGTAGAGCACGGCTTCCTCGTGCGGGCCATGTGCCTCCGCGCCACCCACTGCACCTCCAACGCCTACCTGCGGCTGGCGGTGACCGACCTCGCCCACACGCCGTTCAAATATCTCGCCAAATACGGCTACGAGCTTTTCGGCAACGTCGTCAACCAGCTCTCGCTCGTGGCGCACGAGGGCCGCTTCCCGGTGGCCTGGCTCGAGGTCGAGGCCGCCGCGCCGCCCGACCACATCGGCATGCTCGGCATCGTCGACTACTTGTTGGCGCACGTAGACTTCTCCATGTCCAACCGCGAGGTGTTGGCGGCGCTCATCACCCGCTTCCTCGTGGGCTCCAACACCCACCTCTACATCAGCAAGTTCGACTTGGACAACTGCATCCACCTCGCGCTCACCTCCAACTTTGACGAGGCCTACATTCTGGGCACGGTCTCGCACCTTATCTGCCTCATCCATGACTTTGAAAAATTCAAAGCCGAGAAGACCAAGGCGATCGCCTGATGTGTCGTATATAGAATGAACGTTAATGATCAGTGTGGTGAAATTCAACCCAATTCAGGTGCACATCGTAAATTTTGCATTTATTTAATATTCCCCATCGGAAAAGTGTTTGCACTTCCTGGCTCTTGGTTGGCGCTCACGCTAATAATAGTAGATCGGCAGCCTTTTGGATCGTAAATCCGGCTTGGCGACTCTTTTCGTGGCCAATCCGTTCCATTGCTTCCATGGCACATGAACCCTTCTGCCGGACGCCAATGCCCGACCCAGTAAATCACCCCAGTCCAATAGAGGAGAGTCGGCCTGGGAAAATCATCTGGTTCGATCTAGGCCAAGATCTCCTATTCTTGGATCACTAAATCCGGGATCTCACGTATTTTTAGTACGAAGGAATCTTTTTACGATACCCTTAATCTTTGCTATTTGCCTAAGCCCCAATTCGGGCTACAAATTTCATCTGGCCCGTATTTGGCCGCTACGCTACACTATATCCCCCACATTCAGTCCAAATTCCAATGTTACCACCCCACGAATAATGCACTCTGCAGGTTTACGACAGGCGTCTATTTCTATTGCTGTTTTGGGAAAATATTATCTGATTTAAGATTCACAAGGCTTTTTTGGCCACTTGCAATTGTCCCCAACTCCAGATCGAGCAAACATGCAAATCTCAAACCTTTCCTTGCTGGTCGAGTTTCGGACAATTTCCGACTAGTTGATGTCACCTCATAGTCCCACATCGTCGTAGTCGACCACATGGCCGCAAAATCTCCGGGTAAAATCTCTACTCAAACCAATCTTAGATCTTTTGCTAGCCTGACCTTCGCCAAGGCAACCCCGTCCTCAACTCTATCTACGGTACTACGAGCGGGCTCGCTACGAAACCACCGCGAACATTATTGGTGCCATCTCGCGATCGCTGAAAAATATTTGGGCCTATAGACTGTTTTAAGCATTTCACACCCTAAACGAATGACGATGGCGATCTCTCCCGCAACTGAAATAACCCAAATACCACTCTGATCACTTTCAGACCTTTCTGGAACCTTTGGCTGCTTCATATGCCTTCATGGGATTCTGTGCGTTGTTGGCGCCATGGAGCTCATGGTTGAGCAGATTGAATTTTAGGACAGTGAATTGTAGCCCACAAGACCGTGCTAATGCATCTGGCGCTTCTCCAATAAAGTTTACAAAGATCGGTGTCTCTACAGGGTTCAAATCTGCAACACATTTCCCCAGTGAAAAAAAATATTTGGAGCTTATTCCACCACCCAAGCGGACAAGCCAGTTACGGCGTCTTTGTGGTTTAAATACTCTAGCGTACCCTGCAATTCTATACGTATAGTGCTCTGTTGAAATGCGCTTTGGTAAACCTTTAGTTGCCATTGCAGCGTTCTTGTCGGCTGCAACTGCAGTCGATATCACTGTGAACAGAATCGATCGTGGTATCGTCGAGATTGGAATTGGCGACTACAATATTTTTCCTGGTGTTTACTGGTCTATTATTGATGTTACTGTTACTGCTTTTGCTGCAAATTTTGAAAATCAAGGTGCTTTCTATGTCACCACTGAGGACCCTGGGCTTGCACAGTCTGTTTCCATTCTCGGTCCTAGTTTCATCAACTCAGGAGACTTCGCTTTGAACTCTCTCATGTCTCTTACTACCCCCTCCTACACCTTGACCTCAGTTTTAAGCTTCGAAAATACTGGAAATATGTGGTTTGGTGGAGATGGCTCTATTGGAATCCCAATTATGTCTGTGCTAGCTCCTGACTGGACTAACGATGGGCTTATGGTGTTCTCGTTGACTCAAAGAACTCCAAGTATTGGAAACGTTTATTTGGGTGCTGCTCTTCTTGGTCTTACTGACATTACCAACACTGGTACTATTTGTTTGATCAACCATTCGTACCGCCAAACTACTAACATCAATGGAAATGGTTGTTTTGATGTTGGTGAAAACGCCGTGGCCTGGTTTGACTCTGATGCACTCCCACGTACAGTCGATGAAGATCAAATCATCTATTTGAGTACACCTTCTTCTAGTCTCAGAGCTGAAACTCTCCTTCTCAGCACACCATCTTACACCGTGAGAGGTTTTGGTGGTGGTAATGTCATTGGTCTCGATGCAGCTCTCACTGATGTGCAATACTCTGGAGATACTTTGACGCTTACGACTGGAACATTCTTAAACCAGAGATCCGTCGAGTTCGTGATCGGTCCAGGATATGTCCTCTCTAGTTTTCAGATGGTTGACTCAGATTTTGGCTTCTTTGATATTACATTTGGCACCAACGCTGTTATTTACAATGGACCTCCTCCTGACACTTCTAGACCTGCAGCTTGTCAAGTTTGTCAACCATTCCCAGACCCACCAGGTGTGGGCGAATGTGCAGAATGTACCTTGTATACCACCACCTGGACTGTTACTGACGAAGAAGGTAACGTTTCTACTGGAACTGGTGAGGTTCTCATCACCACCGATGCAGAAGGTGAATATACCACAACAACCGACGACTTCGGCGACTGTGATGAATGCACTTTGTACACCACCACATGGACAACAACCGATGAAGAAGGTAACGTTTCTACTGGAACTGGTGAGGTTCTTATCACTACTGATGACGAAGGTAACTTGATTACAACTACTGACGATTTCGGCGACTGCCCAGAGTGTACCTTGTATACTACCACTTGGACTACTACCGACGAGGAAGGCAATGTTTCTACTGGAACTGGTGAAGTTCTTATTACCACCGATGAGGAGGGTAATGTCATCACCACGACCGACGACTTCGGTGACTGTCCTGAATGTACCTTGTATACTACTACTTGGACCACCACCGACGAAGAAGGTAATGTTTCTACTGGAACCGGTGAAGTTCTCATCACCACCGACGAGGAAGGCAATGTGATCACAACCACCGACGACTTCGGTGACTGTCCTGAATGTACTTTGTACACTACCACCTGGACCACAACTGACGAAGAAGGTAACGTCTCTACTGGAACTGGAGAAGTTCTCATCACCACCGATGAAGAAGGTAACGTGATCACGACCACC
>JAQRFW010000099.1:0-21647 GCA_039762375.1 Keqinozyma sinolaborantium
CTGTGCTTTGGCGGCCCGTTTGTAATCGAGGTTCTCGAGCGACGTGTTCAGCCGTGAGTATGCAAAGTCGACCTGGGGCGGGGGCCCCCGGGGCGGGGGGGGGGGGGGGGCCCCCCCCCCCCGGCGGGGGGGGGGGGGGCGCGGCCGCCCCACCGCGGCTGCAGCTCGAGCAACGCCTGCACGTCCGCCGGGTCGTTCGACGGAAAGAGCCCGACCGTGTCGCCCGGGAGGTACGCCAAGTCGGGCGCGTGGAGCACCACGTGGCGCACGTCCTGGAAGTGGTCGGCGGCCGTGACGCGGGCGATGCTGGCGACGGTTCCGGAGGCCAAACCGTTTTGCAGCCGAGAATTCGACACCGCCGCCGCCGGCGCCGCCGCCCCGTCCGGCTCGTCGGCGTGCACCACGAGCGGGTTCTCGGGCATGAGCACGAGCGACTCGTCGAGCGGCGCGAGCGCCGGGAAGTGGGTTTTCAAGGCGGCCATGAGCGTGCGCTCCCATTCGGCGTAGAATCCGTCCAAGCCCTCCGGCAGCTGCTCGTCGGCCTCGCAGCGCGGGCTCAAGGCGGCGCAGCCCAACTGCGTGAGCCGCGTGTGGAGCTTCTTGATGCCGTAGTTGAACTTCGGGTACGACGAGTCGCCGAGGCCGAAGCTGGTAAGAAAAATGTGGTTTAAAAGGTCTGCCGGGAGCTTTTTCTTGAGCAAAAACCGCATGAAGCGCTGGGCGTTGCGCGGGAGCTCGCCCTGCCCCACGGTGGAGCACACCACCACCAAGAACGACGTCTCGGTGACCAACTTCTTGAGCGGGTAGCTGTCGAGCGCCGCCAAAGTCGGGCGCAACAGCAAGTAGCGGAGGCGGCGGCTCAAGAAGTGCGCGTAGTCCTGGGCGTTGCCCGTGTCGGAGCCGTACAAGATGGTGACGCTCGATTTGGCGTAGACCATGGTGCCGGTGAAAAATCGCGAATTCAACATGGCTACCAAGAAGAAGACCAGACGGGCGCCCGAGGCCGTGCGCCGGTTCTACGAGGCCACGCTCGACGCCGTCAACGCGCTCACCGACGACAAGACGAAGCTCGCGCTCGTGGAGCCGTTTGCCAAGCTCCCGTCCAAAAAATTGTACCCGGACTACTACGAGGTGATCGCCGAGCCCATCTGCATCGCCGACATCCAGCGCAAGGTGCAGAAGGGCCGGTACCCCGACGGCGCGGTCGACGAGTTTGTGGCCGACTTCAAGCTCCTCCTCGACAACGCCGCCAAGTACAACGACCCCAGCTCGTGGATCGTGGCCGACGCCACGCGGATCCACCAGTTCGTGGCCGCCGCCGCCGCCGCGCTCGACGACGACGTCACCGCCGCCACCTTGCCGCAGCGGTGCGAGGACCTCTTGCGGGACGTGATGGCGCACGAGTTCCCGGACCTCGGGGCCATTGCCGGCCCGTTTCTCGACGTGGTGGACCGCCGCGACTACCCGGACTACTACAAGATGATCAAGACCCCCACGTCCTTCAACAAGGTGTTGGCGGACATCGCCGCCAAAAAGCTCTTCTCGCCCAAGGACTCGCTCGCCGACAACTTGGACCGGTTCCACGCCGCCACCGTGTTGATCTTCGCCAACGCCCAGACCTACAACGACCCCAGCTCGTTGATCCACCAGGACCTGGTGGTGCTCCAGCAGTACTTCCAGGCGCGGTTCGACGAGCTCCGGGCCCGCGTCCAGGAGCCGCTCAAGCTCAAGGTCAAGCCGCCGCGCAAGGAGAAGCTCACGTTGAAGTTGAAGGCGCTGGACGACGGCCGCAAGAAGCGGCGGGTCGAGGTCAAGCCCGAGCCCGAGGACGAGCCCGACGACGAGCCCGAGGAGGAGGACGACGACGACGACGAGGACGACGACGACAAGGACGTGCGGCCCGTCACCCTGACGTTGGAGTCCAACGTCATGGGCAAAACCGACACTCTTGGGTCCACCAAAGATGTGTTCATCACATACGCCAGCGTGCACTCGCCGCTCACCGCCGTGTCGCACTTGGCCGGCAACGTGCTCGACTCGGGCTCCAAGGCGCCGGTGCCCACGCGGGCCCAGCAGCTCAGACACGCCTTGTTCCCCAGCCACGGCGCCGAAACCATCACATCGCTCTTCGAGTACAAGTTCCCGTCCAACGGCTACTGCTCGCAGTCGTACACCGTCAGCCTCC
This sequence comes from Keqinozyma sinolaborantium, assembly GCA_039762375.1. Lineage (NCBI taxonomy): Eukaryota > Fungi > Ascomycota > Pichiomycetes > Serinales > Debaryomycetaceae > Keqinozyma > Keqinozyma sinolaborantium. The sequence goes on from JAQRFW010000099.1 coordinate 2,186, forward strand.
CGTCGGACGCGGCGCCGTACGTGTCGTTCAAGTTCTTGCTCCACGACATCCTCCAAAAAGTCAAGCACCAGGAGCTCATGACGGGGCTGGGCTACTCCAAGCTGCAGTCAGACGAGGCGTTCACGTGCCGCCTCTTCATCAACGACGACGAGGTCACCAAGTCGTCCGACGACGAAATGACCTACCAGTACGACTTGAAGTTGAGCTACGGGCTCAACATCGTCACGTTCGAGTGCAAGGTCGCCCCCAACGTGAGCAAGTTGATCAAGAAGACCACCCAGAAGGCCCCCGAGTCCGAGGACGCCGGCGGCAGACACACCAGACACCAGCTCCAGCAGCTCAAGAGATCCTGGGAGATGGAAAGATACACCTTCTTCATTGTTTGCAACGACTGATTCTATGTACACTTATGTATTTTATTTACCTATACAGAAACTAGAGAACACCACCCCGAGGATCTCCTCGACCCCGATGGCGTCGCCGGTGATGAGCCCGATGCCCACCACCGCCTGCTTCAAGCTTTCGGTCGCAAGCACGATGTCGTCCTGGGCCCGCCACACCTCGAACTGCTCGATCCCGTACACCACGTCGTTGACGAGGATGTCTCTGGCCCGTGACGAGATCAGCACCGGGTCGGCGGTCGTGATGTGCTGGAACTGGTCCGTCAACTGCAGCACGAGCCGCTCGAATCCCAGGCCTGTGGTGCACGACACCACGAAGAGGTCTTCTGGCGGCACCCCGAGCGTCTGGCTGACCTGGCGGACGGTCTCGGACCGGTCCACGATGAGGTCTTCCTTGTTGAGGATACCGACGATTTTGGTGCCCGACTGCTTGAGGTGGTCCAAGTGCCCGAGGAACGCCTCGCTGGGAGCCACGTCGTCCAGGGCCACCACCACCAACGCGAGGTCGCTGCCGAGCGACTTTTCCTTGGCCCGTCGTATGCCCTCGGCCTCAATGACGTCGCCCAGGTCCCGTATGCCTGCGGTGTCGCCAACCACCACCTTGTAGCCGCCGATGTCGAGTGGGACCTCGAGGGCGTCGCGCGTGGTCCCGGCGATGCTACTGACGATGGCGGCGTCCTTGTTGGCGAGGCAATTGAGAATCGACGACTTACCGGCGTTGGGCGGCCCCAAGAGCGTGAGCTTGATGCCCAGGAGAAGCACCTGCGAGCGGTCGACGTTGTGCAAGAAGGCGGCCACCTCGTCGCGGAGCGCGTGCACGCTGGCGCCCACGGTGTCGAACAACTGGGCCACCTCGTCGATATCGTGGTCGTCGCCAAAATCGATCACCGTCGTCAACAAGGCGATGTTGTTCAACAACAGCTGGCGCCACTGCCCGAACACCGCCTTGTTGCGGCCCTGCACCGACGACAACGCCGCCAACCGCTGGGTTTCGGTGTCGGCGTCGATCATTTCTCGGACACCTTCGAGCTGGGTCAAGTCGGAGCGGCCGTTGACGAACGCCCGGCGCGAGAACTCGCCCGGCTCCGCGTACCGGATGTTCACACCTTCCTGTGGCCGGTGCAAGTCCCGGATGGCGTTGAGCACGCCGGTCATGATGGCCACGCCGCCGTGGACCTGGAGCTCCAAGAGATCTTCGCCGGTGTAGGACCTGGGGCCGCGAAAGAAGAGCGTGAGCGCCTCGTCGAGGAGCACGCCGGCGGGCAGCACGAGGCGGCTGACACAGGCCATTCGCGGCGGCGGCGGCGGCTTTCCGGTGAGCGCAGTGTAGACCTGCGATGCCTGCGAGCCCGACACCCGAATAACGGCGATGGCGGCGCGGGCCTTGGGCGTAGAGAGTGCGTAGATGGTGGGGAGCACGCCGCGGGCGGCGGCGCTGGCGAGCGGTCGCCGAAAGAGCCCGAGTTTTCCGGGGTTCATCGTGCGAAGATGAGCTCGATGAGGTTAGCGATGAGGTTAGCGATGAGCACAGCAATAGGCACAGCGATGAGATGCGCCCCGAGACAGGGGGTCCGCGGCCTTGCGGCGTCGGCGGCGCGGCCGCACGAGAACCCGTTGGGGCTCCCTCGGACCAAAAACGAACCCCAGATTCCACGAATGGCTCGAGGGCTTCCGGTGCGCCAGAAGATCCCCGGTGTGCGGCGGGTGGTGCTCGTGTCGTCAGGTAAGGGCGGCGTGGGCAAGCTGACGGTGGCGGTGAACTACGCCCTTCTGCTCCAGAAACTCGGCAAAAAAGTGGGCCTTCTCGACGCCGACCTCTTTGGCCCATCGGTGCCCAAGTTGCTTAATCTTGAGGGCGAGCCGCGGATCTCGGACGACGGCAAGCTCATGCCGCTCGCCAACTACGGGCTTGCGTCGATGTCGATGGGCTACTTGATCCGGCCCGAAAACCCGGTGGTCTGGCGGGGCCTCATGGTGATGAAGGCGCTCCAGCAATTGCTCTACGAGGTCGAGTGGCCCGGCTTGGACTACTTGGTCATCGACATGCCGCCCGGCACCGGCGACACCCAGCTCACCATCAGCCAGCAGGTCAAGGTCGACGGAGCGGTGATTGTTTCCACGCCGCAAGATATCGCCTTGATCGACGCCGTCAAGGGCATCGCCATGTTCGAGAAGGTCAACATCCCGATCTTGGGGCTCGTCCAGAACATGAGCTTCTACGTGTGTCCCAACTGCAACCACGAGGCCCACATTTTCGGCGACGACGGCGCCGTTAAAAAAGCCGAGGCCATGGGCATCGACGTTTTGGGGTCTGTGCCGCTCGACGGGCGCATTGCGGCGCAGTCAGACCTCGGCAAGCCGATCGTGGTGGCGGAGCCCGAGTCGGCCATCGCGCAGATCTACAGCGACGTCGCCAGGGCGTCGGTGGCCAAGCTCGAGCGTTTGTGATGGCTGCGAGTTTGTAAGATCTACAACCAGACAAACAACAGATGAGGTTGAAGATGAAGATGATCAAGACTATGGCGTTGGCGTGGCTCCTGGCGTGCCTGTTGGCGAGCCAGACGGGCCTGGTTGGGGCCAATGGCGGCCCCAGCTCGACTTTTTCCATTCTGCCAGTCTACGAGACCGTCACCGTCACCAAGACCGCCCGCGTGGTCGAGACCACCACTGAGACGCAGTGGGCTCCCGGGCGCAACGTCAAGCTGGTGCTCAACATGGAGATCGCCAACCGCATTGAGGTGGTGGAGCCTGTGGAGCCCCCAGAAATTACAGTGACAGCAGCGGCAGAAACGGGGTTTCGGTTCGAGCAGCTCGCGCTGGAGGACCAGCGGCAGTACGCCCAGCGCGTGGAGTTGGAGCTCAAGCGGTGGATGGGCCCTATCGCTTCGGGCCTGAGAGAATCCCAGACAGAGCCACTGGAGCGGACTCAGTGGCTGGAGCAGTTAGGGACCCCGACAGAGTCCCAGAAGGAGTCCCAAACTGAGTCCCAGGTTGAATCACAAGTTGGGTCGCAGCCTGAGGAGCCTGAGGAGACTGAGTCAGAATCAGGCTTTACTCCAAAAGTGGAGGTCCAGACTGGGTCTGAGGCACTCAAGCCGTCGGCGATCCAGACCTTGCCGTGGTGGAAAGAGTACATGGCCAACACTAGTGGCATCGGCAACTCAACTATAACTACTGCCACTACTGGTACTAAAATTGGCACCACCACAACGACCCCCACTGGCACCCCCCGCTGGGACCGGCACCTTCTCCGGCTCTTCTCGGGAACTCACCATGTGTTGCCGTCGCTAGCGCTGCTCTCTATCGTCGCTCTCACACTTATTTAGCAGCGATAGCCAATACCAAATACAGATTTATGTAAACACTTAGGTTTAAGGCCTATTTACTTCACCATATTTAGAGGTGTAGGAAATCTAACAAGTTGCCTGACTCTGAAGTAAACTGTTAGTACGAGCTAAGCTCTTTAATTGTTAATAAGTGGTTTGGTTCGGTGGTTCGATGGTGCTTGATTTGCTCCATAGCTCAGAGCGCATACCGTCTTTGTAAGTAACCGCTCCTGATGAGCATAAATACTTGGGATCTCTAGGTTGTAGGGCGAGTTGAGGTAGTTAAAGACTGGTTATGTAGGTCAGAAGTAGTTTTGGATTTAGCGGCTGCAAAAATTTATCTTACGGCGACATTTTATTCAGTTAAATCAAACAATTTGAAGTAGTCGTTCAAACGACATCTGTCTTTGGCGAGTATACTTAACCATTCACCTGGTTCCAAGTCACTACGCACTTTGGAGCGACTGAAGTCATGCAAATAAATCTTTCCATCAGAAAAAATCACATTGCCAGCACCAAAATAAAGACCGCCTACTCCAGCCTCATTGATGATTACAGCCTGATACACGAATAATTCAAACGTCTGCCTCGCCCGAGGAATGGGATGACTTCCCATGAACTTCGATATGATGGCATATCCTGTAATTGGTTTAGCATAGCCCCAGAAAAACTGGATTTTCACTTTCTGGTGTATCAAATAGATGCTGTTAAAAGCTAGATCCTGCTCAAGCAAAGTTATTGCATCCCATTCTTGGAAGTATGCCTCTTCCATATGCTCCTCGTAGATTTTCATTACCACATACTCCTCGTCATCTATGTCCTGCTCGATCACATCTTTCAAGTGCTTGGCCTGTAATTTGAATGATGTGCTGGTATTGGGAAGCTCGATTCTTGTAGCGCCAATATCCCCCAAGAGTGTTTTATAGAGTATTTCATCTTTCTCAGTAGCCTCCGACGCAAAAATAGGTACTGCTCTTGAGGACTCTAGTGCTACAGTACTGGGAACACCTCTTATTAGACACGGGGAATTTCTAGGTTGCACGGCAAGCCGGAGGTATTGATAGACGGGCGAATCTGGAGTTAGAGGTCCGGCTTGGCTGGCACGGTAGAGAAAGTAAATTAGAGATTCAAGGAACGAGGGACCAGTACTGTCGACAGTGACAGCAAGAAACGTAAAGGGGATACAGAAATCCTCACTCGGTTCAAGCAGTATTTTTGCTTCACCACTAGGCAGGAGGTGAAGGTAATTCTGCTGGTAATAAAAACAGTTGTCGACAAATTCGACCAACACCAAGTAATGCCCGTCACACACCATTCCAAAACGCCGGCACGCTGCAATCATGCCCATCTGTAGTTCTATCATAATGTTTGACGTGTCTCCATAAGGTAAACAGTTTTCCATAAAACTATAGTCACTTGTGGGTCTCCGATCTCCAGCAAAGAGAGGTGGAGGTTTAATGTTTACCACACAGACCGGAGTATGCCGTTGATCACAAATACAATAATCAGGAGCAATAGAATCATAGGTTGGATTGGCAGGCGAAAATAGAGGAGTGCCAACAAGCGGCAAACTTCTGCCGGCTTCACACGTCAAACCAAGGTAGCTGGAAATTGTATTGAGGACATTGAAAATGAGACCCGAGATGGTTTCTTTCAGTGGATTACGGAGTTTCCGGTGTGGGACCTGGAAGAGTGGCAATAGCTTTTCCACAGAAAACCCAGCGTCCTGGAACGCCCAAACTAGATAATCTTCGACCAAATCCAACAGGACAAATTCCACGGCCTGCGGAGCCATCACAAGCCTCGAGTCTTGTCCAAAGATATTATTTGCCTCAGCAGCAAACGGGAGGCGGTCGATATCTTCGATTTCGTGGGCGACATACGGCGAAGACAACAAGAAGTGGGCGGTTTCCCAGGACCAGGAGTGGTGCAACTGCAGGAAGACCGGGTGTAGCACTGGGCCTCGTCGTAGGCGGGGTGGTTGGTGCCGAGCGAGGCCAAGTGGTTGCCGAGTTTTCGGTAGGTCAAGGGCCAGTCTGGGATGGGGAGATGTTCATCGAAACGTCACGAAGAAGAGAAAAGTTAGACGCTGCGAAGGGCCTACGAACTAAATACCCAAGCCGCAACTAAATGCCAGCCACGAGCCGCAACTAAATGCCAGTCCGAAGCATAACCTGGCCGCACCGTGCAGCTGCAAAAAGTCGTCAGAAAAGCCAAAACAGTGTCGCAGAAGTGCTGCAAAATGTCCAAATTCATCACGCTCGCCAAATCAAAACATGTCTGAGCCCTTGACCCCCATCGCCACCCGCACCAAGGCCGCCGCGTCGCCGTACGTCGAGGAGGAGGACGAGACGTACTACAACGAAACCACCGTCGTCAGCGAGGACGAGTCCGAGGGCGAGCCCGAGCCCCAGTACCAAGTGCGCACCGTCCAGCCCAGCCGGACCCGCCAGATCATCACCAAGCACGAGATCCCCCGCAAGGTGTTCCACTCGTCCATCGGGTTCTTCACGGTGTGGTTGTACGCGCGCGGCGTCAGCCACAAGCAGATGATCGTGCCGCTCCTGGCGGCGTTCGTGGTGCTTTTTCTCAACGACTTTATTCGCTTCCACAACCCCCGCCTCAACGACAAGATCGTGCGGGCCATGTGGTGGGTGATCCGCCCCAACGAGGTATCGCAGTACAACGGCACGCTCTACTACTTGGCGGGGTTGACGCTCGTGTTCGTGTTTCTCCCCAAGGACATCTCGTTGCTCAGCGTGTTGTTGCTCAGCTGGGCCGACACCGCCGCGCTGACGTTCGGACGCCTCTGGGGGCGCTACACCTTGCGCATCGGCGACAAGTCGCTCGCGGGCGCCACCGCCTCGTTCGTCGTGGGCACCTTGAGCGCCGCCTTGGTCTACGGCTACTTGCTCCCGCACTGGGCCCACTGGAACGGCCCCGGCGACGTGCTGTGGTCGGCCGCGACCTCGCGCTTGGACTTCTGGCCGTTCGTGCTGGCGTGCGGCGCCATCGCCTCGGCCGCCGAGTTGCTCGACCTCGGCATCGACGACAACTTCACGGTGCCGGTGCTCAGCGCCTTTGCCATCTTCGCCGTGGTCCAACACTTCCGTTTATAGAGATAGATCGATAGATACATACTAATACTTGGCGTACTCGCCGTACGACGCCGACGCCTTGGCGCCCTGGTACCGCTCCATCGTCAAGGTGCCGTCGCCGAGGTGTCGGGCGTAGAACGCCGTGGTGTCGGCGCGGGCTGGCGGCGAGATGCCGGCCTTCCGGAGCAAGTGGTAGAGTGTGTCGACCTGGTCCCACTCCTGCTCCTCCGCCACGCTCGGGAGAAACGTGCCGGAGTAGTAGTGGCCGTAGTCGATCTTCAACCCGTGGCGGCCCACCTGCCAGTCGAGCGGGTCGGTGATGGGCTCGAAGGTGTGCAAGAGCGTCACGGAGCACTCCAACGCCGGCAATTCGGCGGCGGTGACCGGCGGGAACCGGCTGTCGTTGACGGCGGCCGTCACGGCGAAGCGGGCCACGCCGGCCTCCACGGGCTGCGGCGAAAACGTGCCGATGCACCCTCTCAAGTCGGAGTGCTTCTCCCACGTCACGAACAACGGGGCCTTGGCCGGGAGCGAGTCGGTCTTGCCGAAGGTGACGAGCGGCCGTACAGCGGTGCCGCCCAACTCGGCCTGGAGCGCCTCGAAGGCGTAGAGACAGAGTGCTGTGGTCATGTCGATAAGATAGCGATAAGCCACGACTGACCTGCCACACCGGCTGACAGTAACCGCCCCGCCACTACCGTCTACACACTACCTACACTATTTACAGAACTGCTACCTAACTACCGCTGGCCCGACCGCCTCTAGATCCAGCTGCTTGGTCGCTTATCGCTGATCTGATCCACTGCGCACTGGTATTATTCGCACTGCTTGTCGCACCATTGCAGCACCATTCGCACCGCGCCGGCCTGGCACCGCGCCCGCACCGCTTGACAATTTCGCACTTGGTAGCCGACCAACTCGCACTCTATTTACTCTTCTCGCCATGGGCCCCTGCCTCTCTTGCCTCGCGCGCGACGAGGACGACGAGTACGAGCGCACGTCGCTCTTGCGCAGCCAGGAGTTCCTCTCGGACGAGCAGCTCCACGAAGAATTGCTCAAAAAACAGCAGCGCCAGGCCGAACTCAACCACATCGTCAACGAGTTGTCCGACAACCTCATCGACGTCAGCACCTTCTTGAGCCCGTCGTCGCACACCCCCAACTTGTCGGTGCTGAACTACAGCATCGGCTCGGGCGGCGAGCGGACGTACCCGCATGTGTTGGGCCGCGAGGAGAAGGACCAGGTGTTGAGCGACGCCGCCGCCGTGGACCCGGCCGTGCGCGACCGCTGCCGCGTGGTGGTGGCGGAGCCGTTGTTTCTCAAGTTCTAACGATTACGATTAATATACACTATTCTTGGGGGACCCGAGCGACGGCACCACGAGCGACGCCAGCGACAGCGACGACGCCAGCGACAGCGTCAGCGACGCGGGGGTGTTGGGCGGGTCGCGGCGCGCCGAGCGGTGGAACCGGTGCCGCCAGAACACCTCGTCCACCGCCTCGAGGTCCATGCCCTTGGTCTCGACCCACACATAGTAGATCACCGGGAGGAACACCACGTCGTAGGCGCCGTTGACGATGTAGTAGCGCCACCCGATGGAGTCCATGCCGATGGGCAACACGAACGCCGACAAGAGCCCGAACGACGAGTTGAAGAGCTGGAACATCGAGGTGCCGGCACTCCGGAGCTCGAACTCGAAGAGCTCCGAGGCGTAGACCGTGGTCAACGGCGTGAACGTCGTGGTGTACGCTCCGCAGAAGAGGAACATCACCGCTATCGTGCCGTACAGCCCAGCCTTGTCGGCGCCACTGCCATATTTCTTGACGAGGCCGCCCAAGATCAAAAAGAGGGCCACCATCGCCGTCATGGCATAGAGCGCCTGTCTGCGGCGGCCCACGATGTCAAGCGTGTACGAGCCCACCAACGCACACACGAGCTGCCACGCACTCATGGCGATGTTGGCCTGGAGCCGCTGCTTAGACGACTTTATGCCTGCCTGCTCTAAAAGAATGGCAAAGTAGTACGTGCCCACCGACACCCCCGACATCTCGAGCACCAATGCCACTGTAAACAAAAGGACCACCCGGTGGCGGTTGATCCGGGTCTTGAACAACTCCAATAGCGGGTGGAAGTCTTTCCTGGTGATTTTGGCCCGGTTCTGACCCCGAAAGTCGTCTATGATTCTGGCCACCTCGCCCTCCTCGTTGCTGTTGGTGATCATGAGCGTCTCCCAGGCGGCGGCCTCTCGTCCAACGGCTAAAAGCCACCGGGGCGACTCTGGCAAAAAGATCAAGTTGGTCAAGGCTATCATTTGGGGGGCTGCCATTATGATGCTGGGATACCTCCAACTCCAGGTCCCGGGTGCGTTTCGCAATGCATATGTAACTCCGCTGGAGATGAGTCCGCCGATCAAGAACGAGCTGAACGCAATCCCCATAAATAGGCCTCTTCGTGCTACCGGACTGAGCTCTGCAACAAGAACAATAGCACTGACGTTTGTCATGGTCCCGCCAAACCCAATGACAATCCGGCCTACAACAAACATGGCGATGTGCTGCGCTGCAGATTGTAGAACCACCCCAACCAACACTATGGAGGTGCCGATCAAAATGGTCTTTTTCCGGCCCATCTTGTCCAACAAGAACTGGTTCACTGTCAAATTAGCCAAAATTTCTCCCATCCAAAGCCCAGCATTGTTTAATCCGATGGTGGCTGGGGTTAATTGGAAATAGCTCGTGTAGGACGGAAGATTCAAGATCCCTCCCGTCATCAACGCATCGTACCCAAGCACCGTGGGATGGACCATGCTTAGAATCACCACAGTTGCAAGAAATATGGTCCGGTTCCGAGGGACCAACTTGGAGAGAGGCTTCAGCAGCTTCAACTCTTCTTGCAGCTCGCTTTGTTTCTCCATGTTGAAGGATAAACAACGTCGAAAGTAAGTGGATAGTTTAAGAACCTGTGGTTCATTTAGGTTAATTGCAATTGCTTACCTCGTGATACGTTTAAGTTGGAAGTTTAAATCACCGACATTATAGATCCTTACACCAAACACACCATCATCTCAACCAACTCTACAACGGCATCAAACATGGATGTCTCAAGTTAACCCCTCGTTTGGCGGGTTTCTGTAGCTTCCAGAATGATTCCAACGGCCAGAGATCCAATGGTCAGAGATCCCAACCAACTGTTGAGCATATGAATCCAAAGAGGAGGGGTGGTGATTTCACGTTCACTACCATTACAATCAAGTGCTACTAAGCTCCTCGTAAACATCTGTCAACAAGTAGTAGCACTTTCGACCGTTAACAATCAAACTGTTCGAATTTTTCAGATGCTTTGTTCCAATATCACAGGGAATAGATTGTTAACGCAGGCACAAAGGGATAAACTAACCAATAAGACCGGGTTCGATCGTATGTTTAAGAAACATTCTGTTCCTTCCAGGTAACTGATCCCAATAACTCCGATGTTAGTACTAATATTTTTTATTCTGCAATTTATGAACCAATTCTTAGGAACAAATTACAACTGGACAAAACTGATATACAGGCCATGCAACGAACGTAATCAATTTATTAGTATTGGCTATGTTCTAGCTGAAATTAGGGACTACTACTAGTGGCTGGCTTGATTAAATTTAATTACTCAATTCAATACTAAGGGATCTTCACTCTGCTCATATCGACTACTCGTTCGGGCTGTTTCACCTTAGTGATTGGACTTTTTGTTGGTCAAGCGCAACTTGCTGTCACTTAACGTAAATTAAGGTTGGTTAATTCCGGTTGAACACACCCAAATGTTAACTCCAATTCCCGCCGATCCCACAACCCCGGACCACGGATCAGTCCAGCCATTCCCTATTAGGTTCCCTAACGAGATCTCCCCATGACAACAATTAGCGACACCAAAAATAAAAATGTTACATCCGGTGATTTGCATAGAAGTGAACTAAATAGGCCAAGTGAAACACTTGAAATACAAACTAGTGAACCACTAGTGCACGCACTCTAATATGTTCTAATGCAGGGGTGTAACGATGTTTCTAGCTAAATTATCTAATATGCATATTATCTCTAGTCTTGATCTCGCCTAGAATGCAACTATTAAAACGAACAGCAAAGCTTAAACGGATTCGCCACCGTCCGGCAATAACGTTGTCGGTTAAACAAGGGTTATTCACAAAGTTAAATTTGACTCGTCAACCCAGCCTAACCGGAATTCTAACATAACCGAAGGTGATAAAAGGACATTCTCCACTTAGGTAATCACAACTTCGAAGATTAGGTACTATGTACAAGCAATCGAGCTGTAAACAGAAGCCAAATAAACTATTACCGATTAACTAATCGCCAGATCTACTAATGAGGCGACCATAGACTGAAAAGAGATGAAATTAAATAAATTCCTGTCTACAAGGATGACGACGTTTGGTTGCTCATCGGAGCTCGACGACCGCTGAGCGAAAATTCATCATAGGTACTTAGCCTCGAACACAATAAAGTTTAGAGGAATGGAGGATATAAGGTCCAGAACCCAGTTAGGAAGGTAACAAAGCCCAAAACGATTTACGTAGCGAAAAGTGGTTTACAGGTTTTAGCGGTGAGCAACCACAACGGTATGTAAGGCTCAAAATGTGACTGTCGATCAAAGAAGCTCAGGAGATAAGTAAAAAGGCATGAAGAATGATGAAAAATAATAGGTAGGGTTTGAGGTAGGTTAGATGACATATGCCGAGCTTTACGAGTAGTGAAATTAAGAGTAGTGCTTATTGTAGGAATAGTTATTGGAGGATAAGGAAACACTTCCCCAAAGGGAGACAGGAGGATCCAGAAAAAAGAAAAGAAGCGTCGGTAAAAGAAATCAAAATGTTTAAATACAAAATAGGAAAGAGAGGGTAAATGGTTTCTAGAAACAGACACGAAAGATTGGGGGAGTGGTGTATAGGGTCAAATAAACTTTGGGTGGATATAATCAATAGGGACGGGAGGCTGGAATTGTTACAGCCAAGTTGAAACAATAGAAAATAAGCTCTGTGACGTGAATATCCTTCCAATTAAAAGGCTGGTAATGCTAGTCCGAGATTATTACCTGCGGGGGTAAAAAAGGGCGGTGTAGATTTGGAAATAGAAGCCTGTAGGATATGCAAGTAACGGTGGAAGGTGGGATCGGAGGTGATTGGAGTTTTAGAAAGTCCGTGGCTATGAAGGGAAATTATGTGGGGAAACCGTTAGAGGGAGTCGGCCTAGATAGTGGCATCGTCATTTGTCTACCGAAATAGGAAAGGGTGGATAAAGGGAAGTGGATGACGGGGTTAAATCCTTGAGTTCTCCACATTTAATCCGGTGTAACCTGTAAAACCCGGCTGAGACTAAAACAATTTTTTTATAGTTTAAAGTTGGCAATCTAGGAAAAAGTTGCGCTAGTACCCAAGGGACTTGTTGCAGTTGTGCCTCGTTGTAAAATGTGACGACAATAAAGGAATTAATGCGAGATCTGTAGGATTATGCGGGCTGCGATCGCCAAATCTCAAGGCCATATTTCAGATTACGATTGCTACATGACCCACGCATTGACGGGTTGCTAGAACAGATGTTTAAACCCCTAAAAAGTGATAGGGGAAGGATTACGTCCAAATATTACAGAAGCTTAAATCCCAAAACTGATAGGGAGTGGGTTTCAAACCATAAATTTCGCATAAAGATTTTTGCAGGTTATGTCGGGATTAAATCCAAAGTAATATAATAAGTCCAATTCTCCAGAGGTTCCATCAAGTACCCCAGACAATTTCACTTATATATTCAATAATCGGCTTAATAAATTCATCATGAACGTGGAAGAACTCGACAACTTGAACCATTTCTCTTTGGACATGGTCTCCACCGACATGAACTTCGAGCAGGCCTACTCCATGTACAATAATCTCCAGCAGGAGCAGGCCGTCAGCGCCATCGAGAGCTTGCAAAAAGTGCAGCTGTTGAACCACCCGTTCCAGAGCCCTCATCTCCAGCACCCACCGCAACATCACGAAGACTTCGACTTCCACCGGTCGCAGATCTTGGGCCAGTCGACGTCGAGCTCGCCGCAGACGATGCACCCCAAGATTTTCTACGAGAGCGACGACGAGAGCGAGGACGAGTTTGACAAATTTTTCAGTAATACCGAGTCCAACGCCTTGGAAAAGTTCCTCGACAACTTGGCGAACCCGCTGACCAACCCGCTCGAGTTCTACAACTACAACTTCAACTTCCAGCCCAAAAAGCCGCTCAAGGCGTCGGTGTCGCCCAAATTTTCACCGAGCTCGCAGTCTTCCCAAACTTCGCCCCACCTGACGGAGACCTTGAAGGAGGACCTCACGCAGGCGTTCTCTCACCCCCCTCTCACGACCCTCCGCCCCGAGCAGCTCCCCACGCCCGACTCGCGGCCGCCCTCGGTGGACGAGAAAATGGATCTGAGCCGAAAACGCAAGAGATCGTCGTCCAAGCCGCTTCTCTCGTTGGAGCAGAAGCGCCTCAACCACTCGCACTCGGAGCAGAAGAGAAGACAGCTCTGCAAGTTGGCCTACGAGCGCTGCTTGCGGTTGATCACCAACTTTGAGACGTACTCGAAGCAGCCGCCAGCCAACAAGAAGAGCAAAAGAAGACAATTTACCAAGGACGGGTTGCCCAACCTCTCCAAGCACAGTGCCTTGATGAAGATCTCCAACGAGATCTGCAAAATCAAGCAGAAAAACGACAAGCTCAAGACCTTGCTCAACTCCAACGGAGTGATATAACCATAACGACTAACGATTACCATATTATCCGGTATAATGTATTTATATGTAAAATATTATAGATTTTTACGCCAGCGTAGACATAAGCTTTAGGCTATTGACGCCGGAGCAAGATCCAGGCCGCAAGCCAAACTCTATTTGGTCGGCGTCGGCACCGCCAGATCGGCCAGTTTTAGGCCGGCGCTGGAATGATAGCGATTATGACAATTGTACGAGAAAATAGGGCTAAACCCCGATTCATTCGTCTAACGGCCCCTATGTACTTGCCAGCTGTTTCGTTACTGGATTGGGCCAATTTCATGTTGCGTTCGTTGTTAGTTTAGTTGTATTGTCTTTGTTCATTGTTCACCTGAGACACCGTAGCCCTTAGCTCTGCCGTCACAGCACCGCTCTTCGCCACCACCTGCGTCCGCCAGCACCCACTCCGCGTCTACACCGGCACCGCGTCTACGCACCTACTGCTGTCGCTCGCTGCCGCTCGTCTACTGCTCTGGCTCCCATCGCTGAAAAATTCAAAACACTGACCGATTGTTCTCCAACAACAAGCGATCTCTCTTGTATTGTCGCACCATACGTGTTCGAAAAGTCCCGCTTCGTGTTAAAAGCGCTACTAAGCCGGTTGGTTTCGCAACTTTTCACTCATGGAACACCCAGCTCTTTCTCTACTAATGGGAGACGACGACCAGGTCACCCAGTTGTCGAAGCTCTCGCCCACCGTGCTCGCGGTCAACCAGCTCCCCAAGTCCCACGTCATCCACAGCGTGCGAAACTCCTGGGAGTATGTGTACGTGATGAACTGGCTCTGCAATAATAAAAATTTGGTTAAACTTGCCAATGAACATTTTGACGTCGAGCTTTTCGAGATGGAGTTGCTCGACATGGTGTCGCCGCCGCCCGTGGACGAGCTGGTGCTCTTCATCAACAAGCTCAAGGCGCACTTGGTGCAATTCGTCGCTCATGGAAAGAACTCGTTTGAAGACTTCTACAAAAATTGGTTTGGCGACGAGTCGGGCTTGGGCGGCGCCGACGCCGACGTCGAGTTCGACAACTTGGAGATCGGCCAGAAAATCCACATTTTGTACGTGGTGCTCAACTACATTTCGTCGCTAGCGTCTTTCCGGACCTTTGTCGACAAAAACGACGTCCCCTTGCAGCCCACCGTGCTCTCGTCGACCGACACCAAGAACAAGACCGAGGAGTACGTGCTCGTGTTCAACGAAACCAAATTGTACAAGAAAACCGTGACGTTTCCCACCATCAACGTGCCGAAAAAGCGCAAAGACAGCCCCGAGGACCCCAACGAGTTCTTCTCCGGCAAGTTCGACGTGTCCATCATCGAGTTCGAGGTGGTGGCCTGGGACTTGTACGAGATGAACGACTACATAAAGAACCTCCCCAAGAAAACGCCGCTTGGGTACCTCAAAGACGCCTATTTCCAGGAAAACCTCCTCGACATCGAGATCAAGAAGCGCAAAATCATCCAGAACAAGCGCAAGGAGTACCAGCTCATCAACCTCCTTGCCACCAGAAAGAAGTCTTCCCGACTCGAGCAGAAGGAAAGACAGAAGCGGGCCGAAGTCCACAAGGAGGACTCGCACCGCAAACGAGAGCTCGACGACGCCTTGGCCGGCCACCGCACCCGCAAGCCGCTCCACGTGGACTCGGGCAAGTTGTCGAGGGAAGAGCGCCTCAAGTTGCGCAAGCTCAACCACGATCTCCGGACCCCCACCCCCAAAACGTCCCAGGGCCTGACGCCAGCCGTCAGCGAGAGCCCCGAACCCAAGGAGGAGTTGGACGTCAGCAGGGAGGCCACGGCCAGCGTCACGCCCAGCATAGACCAGATCGAGGCGCCGGTCGGGGCCACCGAAGAGACCGCCCCCAGATTTCCGCCGCCAAAGGAGCACGAGCCGCTCGCCGTCACGCCCCAGACCGAGCACCTCGTGCCAGTCTCGCAGTTCACGTCGGGCGCGGCGCGGCCCATCCTCACGCCGCAAGGGTCTGGCACCGAGCCCAAAGCGTCTCGCAGCTCCAGCGCCAGCCAGTCGCCGGTGACGCAGCCGGCTCCCCAGCCCGCTCCCAAGGCAGCCCCCCAGGCGGCCCCACAGGCGTACCCTCGCCAGCAGCCGGCGCCGCGCTACTCGCAGCTGCCACCAATGCCCATGCAGCCGGTGCAGTTTGTGCCCCAATACCCACAACAACAGTTCATACAGTCGCCGTACGGAAGACCGCCCATGGGCCAGTTTGTGCCCATGAACCACGCCATCATGCCGCAAATGGTGCGTGGCCAGTTGCCACCGGGCCAGTTGCCGCCAGGCCAGTTGCCGCCAGGCCAGTTGCCGGGCCAAATGGCTCGTCTTCCAGGCCAGGTGCCCGCAGGACTGATTCCAGGACACCCCGGCCACCCAGGACAGATACCCGGTCATCCAGGCCACCCTGGGCACCCTGGACAGATTCCGGGCCAGATTCCAGGTCAGATTCCAGGGCAGATCCGGGTGCCTGGTCAGCTCCCGCCAGGTCGCTTGTCTCCTGGACAGCTTTCTCCAGGCCAAATACCACCACAACATCCAGGACAAATACCCCAGGGCCAGCGTCCCGGACAAATGCCAGGCCAAATGCCGGCACACTTTCCAGGCAGAATGCCTCCGGGAATGATCCCTGGCTACTTGCCCCCTAACGCCCCTGGAAGGAAGCCCTCGGGCTCTCCGCCACAGCGCTAGGCTACATATGTAACATATCTATTATGTATTAATGAATGGCTATAATTTCAACTCGCTCAAGATCTGGGTAGCCAAGGTCTTATAGTTCCAGGTGTTACCCAACAATTTCTTGAACTGAACACCGTATAATCCAACCAACGGGAACTTGACTACATGGATCTCGAACTTCAATGGTGACTGCTTAGCCTTGGACAGATGCTTGGACTTATGCTCCAATTTGGACGACAACATGTCGCTTCCTCCGCCGATCATGATGTTGCCCACCGAATCCACCGAGTCGTCCTCAGCAAAGTTGCGCATCTCGGCGTCGAAGTCGTCGTCGAACTCCTCGCCGTACAACAGCTTATTAATTCTGGCGGCCGCCGGGGTGTTTGGCGGCATGACGATTTGGCTCTGCGACCCGTTCTTCTTTCTGTAGCCGAGAAGCGAGTTGCCAATGGAGAACTTGCGTCTGTGGCCGCCGCCACTGCCCACGCTGCTGATCGAGCTCGACTGTCTATGGTGAGATTTGGGGGTGTTCAAATTTTGAGTATTCAAATGCAATGAAGGTTGTCTGCTGGGGCCGCGCGACTCCGGTTCAGGGGTCTTGGAGCTGGGGTCGGTCGAGGTGGTGGTGAAGGCGTCGCCGTAGAGGTCGTCCTCCTCGTCTTTCTCTTTGTCCACCACCTCGCTGTTGCCCAAGTTGTCGATGCTACGCTGCAACGACGGCACATGGGCGCACACGAACCCGCCCTTGACCTCCTGGAACTTGACGCCGAGCTTGCTCAACACGTTGATGATATTGTAGCGAATAACCGGCAAGGGCTTGGTCGAGGTGGTCTGCACACTGAAAAAGCCCTTGAGGAACAACGTCTTGGGATACTCGATCGAGAGCATCGAGTTGGGCTTGGCGGCGTTGAACTGCTGGATGATTTGCTCCTCGGTCAACTGAGGAACATCCTGGTAGTCCACGTCGTCCAACTCGATGTCGTCGAAGAACCCGTTGTAGGCGCCCACGTCGTCCTTGCCGCCCACCATCTCGTCGCTGTTCTGCGTGCCCATGGCGTTGGGCAATGGCGGGTGCCCGGTGTACCCTTTGTTGCGGTAGTTGTGCGAGTCCTTTCTGGAGTGGCCCACCGACTTGGACCGGGCCGTGGGGTGGAGCTTTCTGCCCGACACACTGGAGGCCTCGTTTTGCTCCTTGTTGGGCAAGATCTGGTTGGTCTCGGCGTCGATGTTGGGCAATGGCGGCAAGTAGTCCACGGGCACGAACCCGTGGAATTTGTTGTTGCTGCCGTAGGCGCCAGCTCCGGCGGTCGACGACGACCGGTTGTGGGCCTTTTTGGTCTCGCGGGGCTTCTTCTCGGCCACGTTGATCCGGGAATCTCGCGAGTCCGACCGCTCCTTGGCGGTGACCTTCATGCTGACACCGCGACGCACCATGGGGTCTCCCTTGGAGGGCGAGCCCTGGTCGCGGTCGGTGCTGGTGCGCACGGTGCCGTCGGGCGAGGTGGCCCTCGTGGGCGACGTGGTGATGCTGTTCTTCGACTTCTTGGTCGACAACTTGCGGAAGATGGAGTTGATGCCGGACTTGGTGTCGGAAGCGTCGTTCTGGAACGAGTTCCGGGGGCTGTGTGGCTGCTGGCTGGGGATGGGGTCGACCGGCGGCTGCTCCAAGGGTGTCTGGTTGCGGTGGAACGTCGAGGGCGAGGACGAGGTGTGGGCCTGTTCGGGGAATGCCAAAGGCGGCTTTGGATCCAAACTGGGGCTCTGCTCTCTCGACGGATGCATGGGCGACCGGAGGTGCTGCTGCGGCGCAAGGTGCTGCGACTTGGGCGGCAGCACCTGGCCCTGCTGGATGGACACGGGCTCGGCCACGAGAATCGAGGCCTCGGCCTTTTTCTGCTCCACCTGCTCCAACTGGGCCTTGACAATCTCCTCCTTGGCGCGCTTGCGCTTCTTCATCTCCTGCACCAAGTAGTAGATCGACACCAACGGGTGGAAGCCGCCGGTGGGGTCGGGGAGAAGGTGGGCGTTGGAGGCAGAGCCGTACTCGCGGCCCTGCTCCATGATCTTGTACCAGTTTTCGGAGCTGACCTGGTACTCGACGCTGCCGACGATGTTGTGGAGCTCGTCGGCAATGGCCTGGGGCGAGCCGAGGTCGTAGGACGAGATGGCCTTGATGACGTCGGGGTCCAAGGGCAAGGTGAGCGGCACCCGTTTGGGCACGTGCGACGAGATGCCGTACTCGTAGCCCTTGTTGATCCAGGGGTGGTTCATGACCTCGTAGAGCTTGGCGCGCTTGGACGGGTCGACATGCAACATGCGGGAGAGGAGCGACACGCAGTCCTTGCTCAAAAAGCTGGGGTACTCGACGTTGGCCTTTTTGATTTTTTCGTGCAACACCAGCACGCTCTGGTCGTCGAACGGCACCTTGCCGCACACCAACACGTAGAGCACCACGCCGAACGACCACACGTCGACCTCGGGCCCGATGTACGGCTTGGCGCACAAGAGTTCGGGCGCCGCAAAGTAGAGCGACCCGCAGTAGGTCTTCAACAAGGTCTTGGGCGAGTAGAGGTTGGAGAGCCCGAAGTCGATGATCTTGATGTCGCCCTTCTGGTTGATCATGATGTTCTCGATCTTCAAGTCCCGGTGCACCACGTTGTTGCGGTGGCAGTAGTCCAAGGCCGAGGCGATGCCGCGAGCAAACTTGCGGGCGTGCTTCTCCTTGAGCGACCCGTGCGCCACGATGTAGTCCAACATCTGGCCCCCCTCCACGTACTCAAAGAGCATGTAGTAGTGGTTGGTCATGGGCACGATCTCGTAGAGCCTACAGATGAACGGATGGAAGAGGAGCCGGCCCAAGGCGCCCTCGCGGGTCGTCCGCTTGTCGCGGGCCACCTCCTTGTCGAACTCCTTCTGGCGCTGGGCCGCTTCCTGCGGGCTTGCTGACGGCGGGTCGTTGGCGTGCGCCCGCTGGTAGAGCTTGGCGGCCCGCGGCACGATCTTGACGGCGCAGATCTCGCTGGTGGTGTGGTGCTGCGCCAACTTGACTTTGCCCATGCTGCCGGCGCCGATGGTCTTGACAAAGTCCCAGTCGCCGATGGATTTCCGGTGGAACGGCTGCTGGGGCAGCGGCTGGGGGGATATTTGGGGGGCTGTG
>JAQRFW010000100.1:0-11139 GCA_039762375.1 Keqinozyma sinolaborantium
TTCGGGGCAGTCAGTGTTGGGGAAGTAGCTGGTGGTGGAAGTCAAGCCGCTAGGACCAGTGGTAACAATCACAATACCACTCGAAGTAACCGGGAACCCGTTCGAGTTGGTCGTAGGAGGGAAGGTAGAGGTGTACTCAGTACATTCCGGACAGCCCAGACTGGTACTCGAGCCTGGCTCGATTACTACAACCGTTGCTGTATCCGATCCCGAAAATGGTCGAGTGATAGTAGTTCCCCTCGTAAGTTGACTATCGGTTGTAGTAGTCGTTGTGTAGCTTCTGGGAACTTTCACAATAACTGTTCCGGACTGAGCCCCTGAATCGATATCAGTAGTTGTAGTTGCTTCGGTAATATCTTCGTCAAGTTCTGTTGTGGTGATAAATTGTACCGGTTCGACAATAAATACTGTGCCATTCACCTTCCCAGATTCTAAATAAGTTGTTGTGAATTCTGCAGAGATCCCAGTTGCATAAGTTGTCATCGTAGTAAAAGAGGATGCGGGACATTCGTTCTCTACATCTGGGTCTTCCAAGTTGTAGACGTTGAAATCGTTTGTTTTTGTTCCATCGGGATTAGTGATGGTGAATTCCATTGAGGCATATTCACCAACATTATTATAAAGGATCTTCATTGGGTACATATAACCCTCCTCCATATAAACAGTCTGACTAGTTTGTCCATTAATAACCAGAGACAGCCATGCAAATATTCCATACTGGTCCTCAGGACTAGGATCAGTTTTTGAACCACAACAGCTGAAAGCCAGGTCATCCCCGATCAGAGCCATGACAACATTGTCTGCAAGGGATACATCAAAAGTGTAGTAGCCGCTGGTAGTTGGTTGAAAATACCCAGTAAGTCTCAATCCAAATAGCTGACCAATTTGCTTTCCATACACATCCATGATCGGCTGGTCAACGTTATTGAAGTTGACATTTGTAACACCTGAAAGACGATCAAATGGCACCAGCAGTTCCATAGCCAATGCTTTCTCCTTCAACATTTGGCTCCATTCATCAACATTACCATTAAAGGTTTCATGGTTGGACCCGTAATATTCAACATCGAAACCACGTCTTAACTGCCGGTCTTCCAAAGAGCACCCCGAGTAAGGTGCTGCAAGCACACTGTAAGCATAAAGTAGCAGTGTTACGAAAAGATTCATAATGCTTCTGCTGTGCCCTATGATAGCTGGGTATTTATATTGGGATCCACCTCGAAGTCTCTTTCTTTCAGTGTAATTAATATTGATTCGAAGAGAATGTGATTGAATTTTAAAAGCCTTTACCTTATTTGTTGGATTGGGACTTGTTGCTGATAATACTAGAACAGCCGTTCTGTACCCTAACTGACTATTGAAATGAACAACATTAATAATTTCTTGACCAATTTTTGGTTGAGCATTCCACTAGTTTTGAATCCTAATCGACAATCAGGTCCCCATTTCTCTCCAGTGTTATAGTGTTTCAATAGAGAAACGGCACGTGTCAATGTTTTGTAACAATCAAATGAAGAAGATGTTCAGATTTTGGAAATGGACCAAATATTTTTTGAGACGCATCAATGCTTGTATAACTTAACTAATCAAGATTTCTGGTTTCAGAAATACAATAAAACGAAACCAAGTAAATGCTCAAATAAACTGAAACCAGATATATCCGTTTACAATGTATTCTTGATATATTTTGCTCCCCGTCTTTCATCGCTGTATAGGCCAAGAAACCATCAAACATACCAGTGGGAGTCCTGAGCTTGGTGAGATGTTGTTGGCCACCAAACTAACATTCTAAGGTTATAATAACTTCTCTATATGACCGGTACCACCTTCAAGTTGAGATCATGGATCCCGTTTCTTTTTGCTCAAGAAAACAACATATGATTCTAAATAATTGACCATCAATCATAATACGACTATACTTTGATCATTAGTCAAATCAATCACCAACCATCTGGTGTTTCGGGACCTGTAGACAAATTTCATTGTGGGAGTTAAGGGAAAGTGGGGTTAATGATTTTTTGTAGCTGGTTTTCCAGATATTCGATTTGAATCTATTCAGAACCTTCAATTTCTTCAATTTTCAAGGTTTCAATTGAGCATAATTTAATGCAACAACAATACGAACTCTCGTTTCTGAAAAGAAGTTCAAAACATATGTTTCATCAGTTCCAGTACATACCATTAGTATTCTCATTGCTTACATTGTAGCGTCACAATTATTATATTCCATGCTTCAAGAGCGGAAGATTCTTAATGGTTTAGGAAATCAACAGCATGGATGATTTCTAATTTTAGAATCGTCATGGAAATATATGATTGTTCTTTACCACCATTCTACCCTAAATATAACCACAAGTTTGAGGCAATCACGTTAACTTGTTATTATTCTATTGTATTGTTTAACAATAATGGCTTAGCTTATAATTTAAACTCACTAATGATTCCAAGAATAGTTAATAGCCATGAATGAGCTTTAGATACTCCTGAATGGTTTGTTTGGCTAATTTGTAAGACTTTTAATTGAACATTTCAATTATTATGTTTGTAATGGCACGCATATGTAATTTGTATCATATTTGCAGTCTTCTTTCTCAACTGAACCGTGCCATTTATTTATTACCTTGATTGTTTCAGAAACGAGTAAAATACGAATTTTATTTTTCTTCGGGAAATATGACACGTAGGCTCTTACTTCTATTGTTCAAGAATAGTAGCTTCGGGTTTATATACCATGCTGAGGATATTTCCTTCATAATTGCGCTTTTGACTATTGATGATTGGTTAACAATACTTTAAATCTTTAGTTTTGTAAGGAATAGTTTCATCTAACGTTTGTTGGGAATAGTTAGACGCGTTTTTTCTTCACGTGTACGTGGTATATACTTTTAGAATTGACTCTTGACTATAGTGAGGGAATTCGATACTTCTTTTTCACTTTCTTTGAAGAAAACTCCGACTAACAATAACACAAGCTATATCTCCCATAAAGGCAATATAGAAACCCGCGGCACTGAGTCACCGGACACAATTCTATAAACATGTTTTGTCAAAGAGGACTTTTGGGACTCGAAAACAGAATATTATTCGTAATCTTTATTCTCTTCGTGTAATAAGGCATTACCGTACTCAAAAAGTTTCCTTTAAAACAAACCAGAGCTTTCATTTCAGACAATAGTAAATGATTAAGCACGTAGTTGATCGTCTTTAGTGAAGCCGCAATGCTTAGGCCACGTATTCGACTCAGTTTTGTCAGGCGTAAATGATTGCAAGCTGCTTCACTTCAAATCTAACCTAGTTGTCAAGAAAATCAAAAGGTTATTTTCGACTTACAATTGCACGAACTCTGTTCATTGTTCTTTCAACAAACTTCTCCTCAGTTTGTCTCAGCCATTCATGAGGAAGTAATTAGATTGTAGTCATCTGATGATATCGCAATATCATCATACTTGGGAGCAATCGCTTTGACTGAAGTAGCGAAGCTAATGACTTCACTGCCGTATTGATGGCAAAGTTTGGTTTCTTGACAGGTTCAACATAAGATGCCACCCATTTCAGATAATATAAAGAATTAGCAGTTCGTTCAACAACCCGCTTTGGTTTGATCAAACCCAATTCGAGTTGTTTTTAGGATACTCAGGTACAAAACCAGTTACTTGTCATACTTTGTTATACTTCTTTCAATTAACTCCCTGACAAAGCTAGAATGGTCATCAGAACAATTCTAGATGCATGGAGGAAAAATACAAAGAGAGACTGTTTTTACAGGTTAAGCCCTTTTCAGACCTCTGAAATTCTGGGCAGAACACTATGGTCTTCTATTGTCATCCTTCAGTTACCTAGCGAGCAGCCAAATGATGTCATTTCTTTCAGCTCAACCAATGACGGAATTTTGGTTTCCGCTTTTGTCAAAGACGAATGATTACATCAGTGACACCTTAAGCGCATATTTCAATAATTATATAAGCCATCATATAATTGAGCGAACACGACTATTTGGTTGTCAAATGCCAACATTTCTCTTGTTTTTACGGATGAACCTTGCTTCGCTTATGCTGCTTGGACAGTCATAGAAGAAACGGTTCCTTCTGTGTGAATTTCAAAAAATGCCAGGGCGCTACAAATCTGTGACGTGTTTTTTTAGAATTACGTGTTCTTTTTCATGTTTCTTAGTAGTGAGAGCTACCTTCTTATTCATAAGAGGATATATTATGCAACCAACATACAGTCACAGTTGACAAATAGAAGAGATCCAAAATTCAGCAGGCTTTGATTTGGGCTTTATGCTCTCTTTTTTTACATCAGGTTCCTATATCGGTTTCCTCTCTAACCAAGTTTCTATCTTTAGAGTTTAATACTGATTTAAATATTGCATAGAGGAAACAAACTCAAAATGCTCCAATAATCCCACTGAAGTTATTGTATACTGTACCTTTTAGTCTGTTTAGATAGTTGCTTCTTAAAACTAATTCTAGTGAACCATGTTTTTCATTATAATGGTAAATTGGAACGAAATGTTACTTTTTGGGTTATAGAAGATTTGAACATGTTATGTCGCTTACAGAGCCGAAATATTGAGAAATTTGTAGCAATGGAAACAAGCCAATACAACTGTAATCAATCTTCTCCTATCTAATTGTGAAATCTAATTATTGAGTAATACGTACCCAACATCTAAATCAAGAAAGAGTCTAGAAGCGGTTCAAAAAGTTTTTCAAATGATCATAAAATGCATCCCTTAAAAGGCTAATAGCTTCAAATAATACTGAGTAATCGATTAACTGATCAATCTAAAACTAACTCAAGATCATAAAACTTCTCATGAAGCCAAGAAAGAACTGCTTTGAATCTTATATAAGATTAAGTCCTAGTATGTCTTGCTGTACCCAATACTATTTGATCTAGATTAAGTTGAAGGAAAAATGATCTTGCTAAATTAAAGCTGGAATGGAGATAGTTCGAACGGGCAAAAATGCTACTCTTTAATACATATTCACTGATCAAAAGGTCTTACATCTAATACATATTCACTAATCAAACGGTCTTATATCTTTCGTGGAAGATTTCTTAACATTTGCCAATGCAATAGTTTTGGCATCGTTATCAAAAGCAAGATACAAGTCCAGAAAAGCAAAAGCACCAATCAAGTTCAGGGTGGAAGAATGCAAGCCAAGAACACAACTCTTGTACTGTTCGTTCCAGTATGAAAATGACCGGGGTAATAAGGCCACAGTAGTTGCACCAAATTGTAATTCCATTGGCGGAACATTGATATCTTCACATTTTTTTCCATCACCAAACTTAACGTGGCCCGAATCAACACGCGTACCATTGAAATGCTTAGAAATACGGTCAGCAACAGCTGGTTGTAATATCAAAGGTACCGAGCCTGTATCGAAAACAATAGCAATATCATCAGCCTGTATCACGGTATCTCCCAATTTAATGGTATTCAAGTCAAGAGCAAAGTTCCTCTTTTTCGACCAAGGAACTGGTTTTAATTCTCCTTGATACTTATCATGGTCAATGCCCCCAAAAATAATTGTGGCAGAGTCTTTATTTGGATGCTTGTAGTACGAGTACGCATTTTTCTTGACCACACCTTTGTCCTTAAGAACCTCGGGTAAACTTTGGTTTCCATCATAAGATGGAGCAATACCCCATATACCATGGCTGCTACCCGACTTGAAAGCACCAAACTGAAGTGGAACGGAAATATCTCCAAAGTGAACTTCATCCTGTTCGTAAGTTCCTTGTAAGTGTGTACCATCCCCATAACCAACCAGGTATTTCTTGTGAGTATCCACAGCAGTTTTGGAGTAATTGGAGTCAAATAATCCTTCCTTTACGACATTGGAAGACCTGACATACAAGTTGTAGGATCCTGTATCAATTAGTGCACTGACATTTTGTGGAGGATTTCCAAGCGAAAACGTCAATGTTGGGTTGTGTCCAAAGTCATCAACTGGCATTTCAAGTTCAATATATCCTGTTGAATTCCTAGCACCAATGACGCCACTAATAGAGTAACGTATGAACAAGAATGTGCATAATCTCTTCTTCCAGTTTTGAAGCATCTGGAATATTTCAGCACTGCGTGGGAAATAGGAATATAAATACCTTTTCTTTGCCGCTTGCTGACATGGGTATTGACATGTTCTTTAAGTTTGCAATTAAAGTTTTAAACTTTGTTCCTATGACGTCAACTTACAAAACTCCCATCCAACTAGTCCATTTGGCCCTGAAAGCACGGCGTCCATAAAGAAACATGGCGATGACTTACCGATCTATTTGGTTTCAAAAGAATGATTCGTGCTAGTTTTTGATTTGACTACTTTTCGAAGAAGTATTAACACTAATGCAACAAGAATCGAGGGTTCACTTAAAGTTAAATATCCTAAAGCGCATTCTCAGTTGCGGTCTCCTTATTGGCCATAAGTTGGAAGCCAGTTAGAGATTCCGTCACTGTATGCATTTGATCCTACCATATCTTAATTTATTTGGGCTATTGACGCCGTTTAAAAAATACGGTAAAGATATTCAATAACAAGGATCTAAACCGCATTCAAGTCAGAAGATGATATCGTCCCCGTAACTTGTTAGATGCAACACCGATAAGCTCAGAGGAAATGAAATGAAATGTCGTCATTCCAACTATACTCCATTTAAAATTACTTCCTCATCACCGACGTCTCTTCGTTTTGCTCGCCTACAAGAACGACACCTCGTCCACCTCGTGCGCATCTTCGAGATGATGATGGCGGGTGTTGGTGTTGGCGGTCACCGTGTGTTTCGCTGTGCAGTTGGCCCAGCTCAAGGCCGGCGGTGACACCATCAGACAAATCTTCAGAGGCTATGTGTGTTGGGTCCTGATGTGGACCCCAACACTTCCTAAGAGCATGTAATGTATTCTCATACACTTTTAAAATGGGGTGGTGGACAAAGATTGCATTCTATTACAGTACAAAGAAGGAATTCGAATGGATGGTGCATAAAAATCTCTTTATATAGATCGTTCAGTAAAGAGAGCAAAAGCCCACAGCTTGTAAATTCTGAGAACAGTTCCTTCAAATACTAACAGGATTATGAATACAGACTTATAAATCGTGTTTTAACTACAATCGTACATCCTTGAAGAATTAGCCAGTTGTTTCTACGGACATATTCTTGTAGAAAATACGATGAAACTTCCCTTTTCGGTTAATCACAGACCTAATTAAAAAAAGTGAAGCAAATACCATGATAAGCGGCAATTACAACACAACAAGTTGGCTTCCGAAATACAAGTTTGGGTGGTTTTAAAAGATAACAATATTGGGTTTGATCCAGAACCATAAAGTCCTCTCTCAATCAACGTAGATATCTGAACGTAAATGTAATTGTCCAAAATAAAGACTTGATATACAAGCAGAGAATGAACTTAGACAAGGTTGAGTTAGCATCGAATAAAATAATATTAAACCAAACCAATGATATTGGGACTGGGCTACAAAGAGCTGCGAAAATATTTTACCAACAGGTGTTAAGTAGTTTACAAGCGAATTTGTGAAGATATCACCATTCTGCTCATTCGAAATCGAGAGTGATTAATACAGGGTTGACTCTACTCAGAGACAATGGCGTATATTACCATGTAAGGCGGAGTTAAAAAGAAATAGAAAAGTCCCTCTAAACAGGAAAACAATTGAACATCATCTACAAATCACAACAGCAGCTAGTTCAGACTTATTCCTTGCAGTGATGTTTCTTTACACTTACAAGTGAACCATATATCTTTTTGATTCGTCCTATTAGGCGCTATATCCAAACCTCCAATTCCACTGACAGAATTGGGTGGCTACTTAATTGAAAATTTATAACTAACTTTACAACCACAGCAGAGTACTTGCTGGTTGAAACTTGTTTGTTTGTAATGGGTTTGTTTGAAATCTGTATAGCTCCATGTTGAGAGTCATGCTGTTGGGATTAATACAGAATCAAGCATTCCGAGCTCCATTGTTTCTTTGTCTACCTATCCTAATAGGTCAACTTTTCTCACATAGATCTGAAGAACGCGGATGTTCACCTTTTTTGGTCTAATTTAGCACTACCAGACGCGTTTTTATAACTTGACTATTGTTCGATTCTTTTTTCGTTAGAAAACTTAGAACTTGACACGTAGTATCGAGACCAGATAAAGTGAGTCCAAAGAGCCAGAATTGATTTGAGTATTTGAATCGAATTAAATGGATCTCATTATGATGGAAACTCATTCTGGGACTAATCTTGATTTGTGGGATGTTATTGATTATCCATTCATAATTATGACACGTATCCCCAAAAATTAGAATTAAAATAGAAAGATTTTCAATGGTCAATGCATAAAATATTACCTATCAACACAAGTACAACTATTGAGATGAGTCTAAGATGCTTGAATGGATTTCTATATAATATTCTACTGGTTTATTCTGGGCAAACTGTCTTTGACGTTTAAAAGCAAGGTTTTCAAAACTTCATTTGCCTCAGCAATCAAGATAACTTTATTACACAAACTTGGTAACTAAAGCCGACCACGAGGAGAACAAGTAACAATAAATTTAACAGAAATATTCTTGGAGTAATTTAAAAAGGAACAAGGTAGAGTTCAGAAATAAAGTATCTCGCATTAAATTGAACTACTTCCATCCTGAGTCGAGAAAAACAATGCTTGTCACATTACTTAGCCTTGTCTACTTAGGAAAACAAACTTCAAATATATTTGATTATGATTTCTCCGCTCAAACAGTTGAGATAGAATTCATAACAATAATCGAAGTGAACTCGAAATTAAGTATTGATGACTGAAATGTCATTTTGAGTAGTATTTGCAGGTTTTCTGATCTTAAACCCCATCATAAATGTTAATACTTTCGTTTTTTATGCAAAGAATGAGTAACGTCTTTATTGTCAAGAAAATGTAGATTGTTATCCTTTCATGAACTGGAAAGAAATATCTTAATAAAGTTTACCTCCGGAACTGGTCCATACAATGAAGACATAAATGATACGTAATCAACTTCAAACTTCAACATCAAAAGTGTTGTGCATACAATGCGAGCCGCAAACGAAACCATCCAATTGAGCTTATGTCAGCTAGTTAGTAATAGGTTTTCTTCAATGTGATAATTGCTTTTCAAATATTTCGAAATAAGTATTGACCTTGCAATGTGTATTGACATTGACAAAGGACTTAACAAATACTTTCAAGGATATGTGACTGAATAGGTAAACCTCACAACTGTTTAATAGTATTCGGTGTGTTTGGAGTGAACAAAGCCCGATAATTATTGGTAACTAATTAACTCAAAAGAAATTTCATGTACATACCAGGTACCTTACTTCACGCTTCCTAAAGAGTGCAATCAGCTTGAAATATAGGAGATAAGTGTTTGCCATATAGAAAGAAGAGAAAATTTTGGGGGAAGATCTGTGGCAAAATTCAGCCATCCTATTGGGATCATTCTACATAAACTATTACGCAGTTACCAGAGGTAAATTTATTATTAGCATTATACGTAGCAGAACCACTAAAGTGAAAAGATACTTGAGTAACCAAGACATGTAGCGTGTTATCATTTTTGCTACTATAACCAAAAGAGAAAGCTGAATTATTTCCTTGATGACTTAGGTAATAAAGCCTCAACAATTCCGGACATTACACAATAAATATTGTCAATCAAACTATTTACATAAGCAACCAAGAGGACTTTGGGCTTTATCAAGAGCTCCGTTTCGAATCATTTGTCATTGGGTAAGTCTTCTGTATGTTATTTTGTCAAAACTTACTACAGGCATAAAGCATTCCTCAGTTACAATAGAATGATTTGCTGGAATTCTTGATTTTTGTTAAGAATAGCACCTTTTGGTTTTGAAAAGTGGCCAGATTATGTAAGGAGCAGAGTTACTATTGTTTTCCTCAACTCGATGGACCCTAACTCTTCAATATCATATGCTCATATCAAGAAAAGTTACAAGGGTGGGATAAAGCATGCTATTGTGCAAATGACCCATGTAACGTTTGAAAAATAATCAACTCCGAATTTCTTATTTCACCTACTTCCGGAAACAATCCAGTCAAAATAAAGCACATCTATGCTTTGTAAAATTTCTTATGGCATGAAGTTTGGATGATGTTTGCTAATATGACAAGGTATGACAAGGAGTTCTTTAGTAAAAAGTAAACATCTATTTATACTATGGAGTTCCTTGCATAATTTGACTATGACTTGGCTATCTTTGATCATAACAGCATCGATAATCTTGAGGTCTACTTTTGCAGTAGATATAGATGGATGCTACCCAAATAAAGATGACTTGAAAGAAGGTTTCGATGTTGGGTTTATTCAAACAGAACCTTATGCCGGTCAAGGTAGTACAGCAACTGAACCGCAATTAAAAGATTACCTTGATGGTCTACGTTCTCAAGCAGCGCAAAATTTTGCAACTGGTGTTACAAATGTTGCTCTCGATCAAGTCATACCACCAAGTGGTACTAATACTTATGATTATCCAGTCTATGGTACCACAATCAATGTCAACTATTTCGCAATGAGATTAACTGGTTACTACTATGCTGAAGAGAGTGGAACATACGAATTTCAACTTTATAATGATGACGGTGCATTATTTCAAATGGGTGCTGGTGTTGCCTCAATGTGCTGTCAAGATCCAATTGACACTGGGGCAGGCCTGGGGCTGAGTGCTGAGTTTTATAACTACAATGGACAATACAGTCCTGTTTTGCTGGTTGACTTAGTAGCTGGTCGCTATTATCCAATAACTGTTACATATTACAACCAGATCAGGAATTATTACTTCAACATATTTTCTAAGACCCCAAGTGAAACAGAATTAACAACTATCGACAATGTCTACTACTTGGAGGATTTTCAACTGGAAGAATGCACAACGCCATCTCATAGCACAACAACAGTAACCTCCTCGGTTACAACTATAAGTACTCCGGTTGATATTACTGTGTGTCCATCAACTGAGGGCGAGTGCACAGTGAGCCACTTGGTTCCAGTACCAAGCACAATAACTACTACCTCCACTGACACTGGAATCACGGTGCCTACTGATGTCACGGTTTGTCCATCGACCGAGGGAGGTACTTGTACA